>PVIH01000249.1:0-275527 GCA_004025045.1 Sigmodon hispidus
CTGAACAAGCTTACAATCCCACCAACAATGGAGGAGTGTTCCCCTTGCTCCACATCCTCTCCAGCATAGGCTGTCATCTGTACCTTTTATCTTAGCCAATCTAACAGGTGTTAGGTGGTATCTCAAAGTTGTTTTGATTTGCATTTCTCTGATGGCTAAAGATGAAGAGCACTTTTTCAGGTGCCTTTCAGCCATTCGTTGTTCCTCTGCTGAGAATTCCCTTTTTAGATCTGAACCCCATTTTTTGATAGGGTTATTCAAGGTTTTGTGATCTAAATTCTTGAGCTCTTTGTATACCTTAGAGATCAGTCCTCTGTCACTTGTAGGGTTGGTGAAAATCTTTTTCCATTCTGTAGGCTGGTGTTTTGTCCTATGGACAGTGTCCTTGGCTTTGCAGAAGCTTCCCAGCTTCAGGAGATCCCACTTATTGATTGTTGGTCTTAGTGCCTGTGCCACTGGTGTTATATTTAGGAAGTGGTGGCCTGTGACTTGGCTTTGTCTTAAACTTATGCTTGGAAACTGGCAGGGGTTGTTGTTAGGTGAAGTCACATACAAGGTATTCAAATACTGGTAGTTGGTGCTGGCTATTAGTAGGGACTTCATCTAGGAGGATCATCCAGAACATGCCATATTTCATGTGGCCTGGAACTCCAGACAGTATGAACTCCTAAAGATAGACTTCTTGCATAGTCAAGAGTCCAAGGAAGGAAGATAAAAAGCCATGTTGCTTTTTAATAACTATCACTGGAAACTGACAACCTGGCTTCTACAGTTTACTGTAAGAGTAAGGAGGTCTAGCCTCTCACTCAAGGGAGAGGCAGACCTAGAAGTCAAAGGAACAAGAAGTCATGTAACTGCCATGCAATTAATAAAAATATAATTGTCTGTACTGTCTCAAAACAAAGAAAAACAAGACAATAAAAATATTGCCCTGAATTTCTAATTGCTGAGGTTTAGGCTTCATCCTCAGACTCATAAATGGTCCACCCTGAGGATTCACAAAGAGAATCTAATCTAATTGCGTGGCCACATAGACTTTCCTTTGCAATCTTGTTGGAAAAATCAATTACCCCATGTGCTGGCTAGTTTTATGTCAACCTGACACAAGCTGAAGTCACTTTGGAATAAGAAACTTCCAGTGAGAAAATGCTCCCACTAGATTGGCCTGTAGCACACACGCACACATAAAAACACAGACACAACACACACTGAGAAAAATCTCCATTATTGTAAGTGGTGCTTATTTACCAGTCTCTAAACTAAGTTTTGTATAAAAACTGAACCCACCTCAACTCAAGAACAGTCACGTAGGAATAGTTACTGTCAACTACATCTTAAATAAATCTGCATTTACACATTCTTATTAGTAGCACTTGGGAACTTACTCTTAGAGTACATATTACGCTACTGATTGAAACTGCACAGCATTATAGCTTCAGTTTCTCTTAACCCAGCCAACAACTGGCACAACAACTTCGGTTGCACCATTTGGAGAAGGCATAGTTCCATTCATACTGCTGCTTTGCCACTCCTTAGAAATCATCCTTATCTGTATGGATGACTCAGTATACTTCATTTCGAGCTTATGGAGAAAAAGAGGAACCTAGCAAAGCAGTTTATCTCAAGGCTAATCTGCAGTTAACTATACCACCCTCTCTCTGTGCACACAATTGATGCAAATTCAGTCAAACCATTACTATCTATTATTGTGAAGGCTGGGGGAAAAGGACCTAGCTGGGACTAAGTTTGTAGCAATTTTAGAAAACCTGAGCAAGATATTACCTCAGATTTCTATTTTCTCTTTAAAAATGTTACTGAACTTTTCTGAGTTTATTTCCTTATCTATGAAATAGCAATAATACTATATCTTACACTGGAAAAAATCAAAAAATTGTGCTCATACTCAGTAAAACATTAATTTGTGGAACTGAATGCATAAAGAATACATCACAGTATTTATTCTGGAGATGAGCAGTGGAAAACCAGGCCACCAGGTGCCTCTGCAACATGCAAGGATAGGAATAATGCTGTCTCAGTTGTGATCTAGTCTTGACGTCTCAAGCTAAAGTCACATGAGTCAACCTGGTAAGGCTATAGCTGATCCTGGGATTAATCCCAGGAAGAAAGCCTCTACAAAAGCCAAAAAGGAAAATAAACTGAGTTTTATAAGATTATGTGGACAGATGTGAGACACTAAGTTACACTATAAGCCCAAAATCAGAACAAAAACTCTCCTGGTGGATGAAAAGAATAGCTGATAAAGTCTGAGGTTATCAAACTCCAAAACCATTGTCTCCTACTCCAGTGGTAAGAAGCAGAAGAAAATGAGGGGGAGGAGGAGAAAAAAAGAGTTAAAAAATGACAAAAAAGGGTCCTATATATAACCAAGTCAAGCTGGAGGTACAAGCTTGATATGGTATTGGGTTAGAGACAACCAAGTTATCAACTTAGCAGAAGGAAAGTACAACAAGGTAAGTACCAGGAAACAGCCAGACACCTGACACTTACTGAATGAAAACAAACCAAGAAGAGCTCTCACAATTAGTGCATTATTCAGTAGTGTGTAAATTAAAAACACACTACAAAGGTAAATTTCAGTACATGTCAGAGATGTCAAGAGACTGAGTACTTCTGTGGCAAGAATGCTAGAAGAGATGAATAAAATTCAATCCAGAGAGCTCCTTCCTCTATTTAAATAATGACCCTAAGTACCAGAATGACAAAGGTCATTTAGCAAAAAGTCCCCACAACTGCAGCCTACTGGCATCCTTAAGTCATTGCACTGGAGGTATGGCACTTTTTACAGTGAATGCGACATTATACTTTACCTATTGCTAGGAAGCCTACTATGGAATGGGTATTTTGACTGGTTTACTGAGCCCTCACAACTTTTGAGACAGGAAAATCGAAAGAACAACCCAAAACAATTTACAGATTAAAAAACTGTATCACCTTTCCAAAATCACAAAAGTAGCTAAATAGATTATGAATCATAGCTTTCCTGGTGATGTATCCTTAGTGCCTTCTCCTAAGTGACCTAAATTAAGAGCCTCTGCATAGATTTAACTGTGAGGTAGCCATAAAACTACATAAAAGATGGTATTCGCCGTTCTTACTTAGAAATTAAAAAAAAAAAAAAAAAAAAAAAAAAAGCCCTTTGCCTTCTTTCCTTCCCTACATTTCATCTACATGCCCAGAGACATGCCCTACTTCCTAAATCAGACACATCCATGACTGACATTCAGTTTTGCTCCTTAAGGTCCCTGACTTAGGTCCCCATGACATGATGTGGTAAGTTTATTCTGAAATTTAAACTAAATTTGGAGCAAGTAAATCACTTATGTTTCCCACGTTACCCTGACAGCCAGAAAGATTTGAAAGCTGAGGCAATAAACAACTGCCAGGCAGTAATGTAGGTCCTGGAGCCCAACAAACACGTCACCACTTAAAAGCTTTAAACACGGCTCAAAAATGACATTTGAAGACTAACATGATTCTGACTTTATTAGATCAGAACAACTCAAGGAGCAGCAAAAGATCCATTCCACAATCTGGCTTCAAAGGACAAAGAGGAAAGTGTAGTGAGAGCTACAACTCTCTGTCTCAGCCTCTCAGAATCGCACTTGGGCCCTAAAGTGCATCTGCTTAGTGGCATTGTTCTTCATCCCCGTCTTCAGCATCCACTTTGATTTCATCCTCTGGACATACTGCATGTCCCGCTCACGCATGAGAGCTGTTCCTGTGGTTGGAAGGAGGGTAAGAAAGAAATGAAGCAAGAGTCTCTTATCTGTTGTCAGAAAAAGTCAAACCTCTGTAGAGAATTTCCAAAGTTGGCTTAGGGTAAGTGGGTTCTTATATTTGAAGACAGATGCCAGTGTAGGGGTTCAGCAATGGACCTTGTGCACCCTAGAACTGTATCAGAACTTTGTGAACAGTGGCCTTTGCAGTGTTTTAGACACCAGAGCTTTCTAAGACATCAGAAAGCCCATTCTTTTACCTTCACCCCTACCACCTGGACTGTTATTTCCCAGAAGAGCAAGAAGACAACTTTAGCAAATTATAAGACTTAAGTAATACACTGTGGTTTCAAAGCTTAATAATTTCAATTGTCAGCCTTACTCATTTCAATCTACTTCTATCAGAAAAAACGACCAAAAAGGGCTAATGACAAACTGTAGTATGTACACTACATCACACATGCACTGTGACAGTCAAGCCTCTCAACTCTAACATGGATCATATCAATTATATCCCTTAATAAATGAACAAATAGAAATTAAAATTTAATGTTCATGATATAAAAGTTTATAACATGTGACCACACATGTTAGAGTCCACATTTTAAGCTATTAAGCACTAAGATACTATGTAATTTCAGCTTGTAATAATTTTTAAGTAATTTTTTATAACTATTATGTTATAAACATGATGTATACCAAGTTACTAAGTCAGGAATATTAAGTATATAACAGTATATGTTTTGAACTTATTGCCTTAAGTATCATGTGGTAATAGAAGCCCCAGAGCTAAGAAGCCAACCTTCCCTTGGAAAAGACCAAGTACAACACAAATGATAACAAGTCATCCAAGCTCATAAAATCCAAGGATGTAAGCATTGACATACCTGTGCTGCCTGTCCACCCCAGGGCTCGATACTGCTGGAGGACCCTGCCCACAGCCTTCTGGTTTCTAGCAACTGTCACAGCTCTTGGCAAGCCAAATCGTTGTTTGTAGTATCTCATCAAAGAGCGGTGACCCACTCTGGCACCTGTTTTTCAAAAGAGCAGTATTCAAATATTGAATCAGACAGTTCTTTCAAGCCAGAGCTATAAGTCAAAGAATTCCCCAAAAAATCTTCAAAGGCATCAAAACTTTAGGAAACCTAATAGGAAAACAGATGTAATCAGGACAATGTTTATCTATTAAATAAACCAGCATCAGAATATAAAGATAAAGGCTAAAAAGTCTTAAGAGAAACAAGATTAAGCAGGGAACGGCCCTGACATTATGTCTACATGCCATAGTCAGAGCGAAACAAAAATGAAACCACCTTTCCTCTGGTTCAGTTTTCTATTCCAACCAATTTTTCCAACAGGAGTAGATTTCACTCCACAGGCCACCTGACACCAGCTGTAGACATCTTTATTGTTACAGCTGCACAGCTGGAGTACTACTGGCATCTAGTGGCTGAAGGTAGAGATGCTACTGAAAATATTAAAATTCACAGACACACCACCAACAGCAAGGTGTTATCTAGCCATATTGACAAACTTGAGATGCTCCCTCCTAAATGATGGAAACCATCTGATTACCTCAAAAATGATTAAGCTAAATTCTCTTCAAAGCCTGTGATTATTTAGAAAAATCAAGTGAAACAGTAAAATCAATCAAACTTTGAAAAGTAAATTCTCTGTTTTTCTTTTTATTATTTATAGAATAAAATCTTTTTTTTAAAATCCATGTATCCCCTTGTTCCAATTCCCTTCCTCCTCCCAATCCCTCCCGGTCAGCCTTCAGACTACCTCCTCCCCATCCCCCCATCCCCTCCCCAGAAAGGGCAAGAGGTCCCAAGGTGGATTAGCTCAGCATTCACTCCAGGCAAGTCCGATTTCCACATCCTAATATCCAGACTAGGTTAGGTGTTCCTCTGGAGGGAATGGGCTCCAAGGTGCCAGTCCATGCACAGAAACACAGACTGAACCCTCCCCTTGAGGCTCCACATATTGCGCATCTCAATGGACAGTTGCCTATCCTTGGAGGGCCTAGTTCCTTTTCCAGATGGTTCTCAGATGGCTGTTTTTGTGAGCTACCCAGAGCTCTAGCCAGCCATCACTGTGAGGATTTTCCTCATAGTGCCTATCCCCTTGACCATATAGAGTCTCCTCCCCACTATCAGATGGACCAGAGAAAAATAAATTCTTAATTTCACTTTCCAACATATTTTGATGTCATTACATTATGTGTTATATACACCACTGCATAGGCCTACCATCAACTGTGTAATAACACATTCAGCAAAAAGGAAAGAGGGCCAGCGAGATGATTTATGGCACTGCATGCTGCACAGACCCAGAAACCTGAGGTCAATCCCCAGGTACCACATTAAGGTGAATAGAGAAAAATCAACCTCCCATACACACACACACACACACACACACACACACACACACACACACACTAATAGTAAATAAAATTTTAAAGCAAAGAAAAGAGAACATAAGTGTCAAATTGTAAACTTAGGAACAAAGGTATTGGCCAGCTAGTCTGGAACTTCTATAATTAGACTAATAAAAACCCAATGTAAGCTAAAGTTATTTACTATAGGAACAATTTGAGGTTCTTAAGAGTGAGAAGTGTAGGGGCATCTGATATCATCAAGAGTTAACAAACTCCTTCTAAATATCCAAATCCATTCTGTCAGTCTGTAAGTTTTCATGGAACACAACTACACACATCCACATCTCTAGTAGTCTTTGTACTACAAGCAGAGCCGAATAGCTACTAGAGACAAAATGGCACATAAAGCCTAAATATTGTTTTCTGACCATTAATAGAGAAATAACCAAATCATATGGCTTCAGAGCAGGGAAACTAAGAAATAAGATAAGCTTTCGAAGATGGTTAACTCTAGGCACTATCAGAGGAACAGTTCTCAAAAGGTGATCAGCCCTTACTATCATGAGACTGGTCCCTAGGCCAGTGGCATCCACATTACCTGAAGATTTACGAATAAAAGCAAAATATGGTCTTTAGAAAAATATTAATTAAAATATAAGCAAATACTATTCCAAATAGAAACACGTAGAATATTTAACATATACATAAGGCATGAAATAGCCATTCTACTGAAAATAAAGTAAAATGGATGGGTAAAATCCTGTGTATAGTTCCTAGAGTAGTTTTCAATTTACATAAATAAAAGCACTGACAAATAAACAAGCATAAACAGTCTATCATATAAGCTTTAGAAGGGCTATATATCTGCTTTTAGGATCTATGTCTGGACTAATGTTCGGGGAAAATGTGCCATTTTGAGTCCCTGTACCTGGCATAACACTTGATTTGCAAGAATATTTATCCCTAAATGAGTAAATAATGAAATGATAATTAGCATATAGTAACACATTCAAAAGCAACATTTGCAAATGCATCTTACAGCTTCTGAAAGCTGGCAGAAGAGAAGTGAGCTACTTTTGCTGTCAGTTATAGTGAGAACTTGCCATCAACACCACATAAAGTGCTAGGAGCAGTTCAACCTGAAGGCCCGTAGAAGAACAGAATGGCTGTAGAGCAGTGACTGCCCAATAACAATAGTTATGCCTGACTTATGAAACTTCTGTACATCTAGCTTTCATCATGTAACTGCTTATGAAACTATCCATTCGTGCTGAATAGTCAATGCAACTGTTATTAGATACTTCAGTATCTCCAACTCTAATTTCCCAAAATTAATTATGCATTTCTCATGGATACAGCACCACTTTCATCTGTCCAGTTGGCAAATAAATCAATGTATCTTTCACACCAATTATCTCCATATGAACTGAAGAGTAATAAAGAAAGTGCAAGGGAAGTGAGCCGAGCCACAATCTTCCAGAGAAATGCTTAGAGCGCCCTCTACTGGGTATTTTTTATTGTCTGGAATCATCTAGCTGCTGATTTTACTCAAAAACAATCTGAGTATCTAGCTACACTTCAGGTACCACAATGGACACGTTGGAAGCCAGTTTAAAGCAAACTCTTGAGTGTATAATCCTTCCCAAATTGGCTTTACACTACTACCCAGGCACACAAGCGACCCCACCCAGAGATTTCTGAGGTTGTTTGTCCAGAAATAATTAGCTGAGCCACATGCTGCCACTACATTTTTATATTTGTTCAGAGATCTCTATTTTCTGAGTTGTTACAAACCTGTGAAGCAAAAGTCAAGTATGATTCTAAGTTCCTGCAAACCTCCTCTGCTTACTTTTTCCTTCCCTTTCCTTTCCTGGTTTTCCTACTACAGACCCAAAGGGCCAAGTTTGCCTTCCCTCTGAAAGCCATGTCCACCCTCTTAGTCAATAAACATGTCTTCTGTTTTTATGTGTCTGAGTCCCTGTATTAAGCTGAAAGAGAAAGGGCAATCTGTTCTCCAAACTAATGGGAGGTTGGGAAGGAGGAACCACTTCTATCTGTGTTTTATAGCACCATACGTATGTACCTTAACAATGATGGAGAACAATTACTTCAAAGGTGCCAACAGGGAGAATTTAGGGTTCCCAATAAAAAGAATAATTATGTGCCAGATAATAAGTATGCTAGTTATCTTGGCAGAGTCATTAAATATTATATGTATGTAGTGAAAGGCCACATTGTACCTCTTTGTCTATAGATAGATAAAATTAACATGCATTCACTTAAAATCTACGCATGTTTTTAAAAGGTAACAAGGGAGGACAGACAACAGTCACAAAGGAGGAAAGCAAATTATCAGACAGATGTATTTTAGAAAGAAGGTGCTGGGGGAGTGTAAAGAAACCAGATAGATGATGGTCAGATGAAATGACCGTACAAATGCCTCAGAAGAAAACTATTCAAAAGGTATTTAGGAATTGCTCAATTACCTGAAAGGGAGAAGTTGCCTAAAAAGACACCCATTTGGGGATTCACTATGTTTTCTATATGATTGGATGCTTCTTACCAATTTTCAAAAATGTAAAGTCTAGATGAAAACTTCACCCAAATAGAGCATGATTCTCAAATAGGATATGCTTGCTCCTAATGTGTAATATAATATACTAAAGTAGATAAAAAATGAAGTAAACATTTCAGTGTTCCACGTGTCAGACACTACTTTGTAAGGATCACCTTATTTGGCTGACTTAAGGATCTGTTGGTACCATATCCTCTGGGTAAGAGCAGGGAGTTAGCAAAACAGGAACAGGTTCATCTTACAAGATAAATTAAACATCTGCACACTTGTAAGGACACTGGTTCCAGAATTCACTCTCAGATAGGCACATTCTTACATCCTATATGCTGTATTGCTGTGGACAACTCTCAAGTCTAGCATTTAATAAATACAGTATACTATACTGTTTCTAGAATAACAAGGACATTACAATGTTATTTCTCCAAATCTCAATTGGCTAATTTTGCAGATACAGAAACCACTGATAGAGAAGAGGCAGAATTTCTCATTCTATAAAAGCTAAAAGAGGTTTTGTTATGATTACATCCACCCGTTTACCAAAGCACATTTTTTAATAAATAAATTTTTTATTTATTTTACATCTCAACTTAAGTTTTTCCTCCTGATTCACACACACACACACACACACACACACACACACACACACAAAACTACCCTTCCTCCAGCTCTGGTCAGAAAGGGTAAGGCCTCTCATGGGTATCAACAAAGCATGGCACATCAAGTTGAGGCAGGACCAAGCTCCTCTGCCTACATCAAAGCTAGGCAAGGCAACCCCAGTTTGGGGAATAAGTTTCCAAAACCCAGCTCAAGTACCAGGGATAGGCCCTGATCCCACTGCTAAAAGCCCCACAAGCTATATAACTATCATACACATGCAGAGGGCCTAGGTTGGTCCACAGTCTTTAAGCTCCCACAAGTCCAGACCACAGTGTATCCGTGTATTGTATAGGATATAATATATTAAAATCATCTAAGAATTTTATTCTCAAAGCATTCGCTCTGCTCTAGGCATTAAAGGTTATTGTTCTGAGTTAATAACAGCTCCCTGTACGACACAGATATTAGATGTATTTTTCTGCTTATATACAGCAAAATAGAAAAGCAAGAACTTCAACACATACAAATGCTTCATCAGACACTTTCACTGGCAAGGTGGGTGCCACTACCACTGAACTATTACTGCAAAACTCCCTATGCAGTGTAGGAAGTCGAGAAAGGCTTGGTGTGAGGTCCCAGATAAGTTGTTTGAATATGTGTCAGCTTCATATGCCAAATGAAGAGAAGAGAATCTAATTCCCAGGCTTGCTGTAAAGCCAGAATGTGGTACGTACTCAGTAAACACCACGTAACTGTCTGTTAATGTTTTACTGTCATCCTACATTGCCTTCTCTCTCATTTCAAACCCTGTGCTCTGTAGCTTCCTCCATTATTAACCAATTAATGGCCACATTTCTTCCTTCCTATACAATAAACAACAGTGGATGCTTCTTACATTCACGATTTCTTCATCTTTTCATTCCTGGGATAAATTCCTACAATGAGTCCTATTTTCTAAGGGACAAGGCAGAATTCATCCTCCATGCCTTTTCTCCAAACTACTAGAGAAAGGCGACCCAGGCACTATTATTCAAATAGCAACATGATAAACTATTTTGGAAGCCTACTACGATTTGAATGGATACTTGCAATATGTTCAAGTTGTTCCCTAAGTGAAGAAACCAGAAACTTACACTGGTAACACATAACTGACAGGAGTACATCACCAGGGTCAGCACCCTGGTGGCTATTTATAATGAGCTCCTTTGCCTCATTATCTGCCGTGAGGTAGTCTCCTCTACCATATGGTCCTACAGCCATTATATTTTTACCCAAATATATTTGGCAAATAATCATGGACTGAATCTTCTGAATCCATGAACCAACATAAATCTTTTGTTTAAGCCTGGTTTTTTGGCCATAGCTATGCAAAGATAACTAACAGAAAGCCTGAGCTATGTAAGGACACAGATACCAGGAGTCAGTTCAAAGAGGGAGAGGACCATCAAGAAGCTGAGAGAATGCCTAGGGAGACGGCTTAGTTGGTAAAGTGCTTGTCATGTAAGCATTAGGACCTGGATTGCTGTGCCCAAAACCTAGGTAAAAAGCAGGGAATGCTGCACACAACTGTGAACCCCAGAGCTGGAGAGTGGATCCCTGAAACTCACTGGCCAATCTAGTCAAATTGGTGAGCTATAGGCTCAGTGAGAAACTACCAAATAATAAGGAGAGCAACTCAGGAAGATACCCAACACTGACCTCTGACCTCTACAAACACACATGAATACAGACAGACCAGACACAAGGAAAAAGAAGTATATACATATACACAGAAGGGAGAGAGGGAGAATCTATCAGTCTACATTTAAAAGAAAAAAAAAAATTAAGAAAATACCTAGCCAAAATATTCTAAACCTGAAAAGAAGCAAGAAAAAGCAATAAACCAATTTTAATGAAACAGCCAACTTAGAGCTAAGTGGCTACGTTTAAAGTTACAAGTTCTAGAGAACACAAAAAACACTTTATGGTTCATGCTCATTTCCCTTGAAAGAAGACATCTTTCTTCCACAACACATGGCATTAAGCTATTTCTTTTTGACAAATACACTTACCAGAAGGAAGTATCAGCTCCATGGTTTCATCATCGCACTCCAAGGCCTTTTCTGAGGATAACTCCTCAGTGTCATCAGGGTTCTGCCCCTCCTTGTAATCTGGGTAGCTACTCCTACAATAGTAAAATGGCACTCATAAACAGACTTAACTGACTAGACAAACTGCAATGGCAAACGTGGCAAAGCTACCATCAGCTTGCAGAGAGTGCTCACTAAAGGACTGAGGGATAAAAACGACTGTTAGAATTTCAAATGACCCTTAAGAGGAGGATGTTTTTCTTCTCTCTAGAAAGGTTACCAAATGCAGAAGACAGAAACACAAAGCTGGATATGAAGTTATAGCTCAGTTAATCACAATAAAAACAAGTTCTAGAAGCCCAACAGAATTCTGTAATGACAGAAAGACACATCTGTGTCATACATGTTAGCTTTAGATATACAGGCTTTCAAGTACTAAACTTTTCAAATGCAGATACTGTGATTAAAACACTGAAATTTTAATATCTTTTATTTCATTTAAGTAGGCATAAGGACATACCTAGTAATTACCACACTGAACAGTGTAGTTCTATAAGAATCTCTATGCTTCTAAATATATCCACAATTTTCTGTTTAAATTGACATAGAAAAAAATAACTAGCCAGTGATAGGGAGATGCTCAGTGGCTAAAGTACCTGCCCTGCAGCCAGACCTGAGATCCAATTTCAGACCTACATAAAAGTAAAGCCCAGCAATGTCTGCCTGTACCCACAACACAGTATCAATTTTTGCTTTATATGGCAAATAAATTGTTTGATGTTTGTTTTATAAAAGCTCATACCTCTAGTCAGTTTTGAAGCCAAAAGAGTACATCTGAGTCCACAAAAAAACACTATTAAAAAAAAAATGTTCTCTGTGTTGAGACATTTGTTGTTCTTAGTACTACAGAACAAACTAAGGACTGTAAATAAGCTAGCCAAGAGCTTTCCTCTTGAGCCATCCCAGCCAGAAAACTGTTTAAACATTTGCATCAGTAATTAACTTTAAATCCTACCAAGTCTGAGCAGCACATTGGTAAACAGTAACAGTACAACAGAAGGTACTACCCCATCAAGAAGAGAGACAATGAGCAGTAATACATATTGTATGAAATGGCAGTAAAGGATATAAGGATAAGTGATAAAAATTATTAGATAAGCATTACCACCATGGAGAGCACAATGACAAAGTGAAATTTATTTGGATCCTTCAAGAAATGAGAAACCAACTCACTGGATTCTCTGAGCTAAAGCTAAGTGCAAAATCTGAAATTCACATACTTGATATCTATTAGAAAAAACAACAACAAAAAATAGCATCCAAACAGCAAAAACATAGCTAGAATCAGAACACTAGAACATTCTGACACTAAATTCTGACTGTTACTTTGAGGAAAGAAAGCCCTTGAAATATTTTGAGCAGCATTTAATCTGACTTATTGTTATAAAAGGACCCCTCAAGCTAGCTTTGAGAATGTAACACAGGAAGTGGTGAGGATAAAAAGTAAGATCAGGCAGGCAATAAACATCAATGACAGTGGATGGTAACCTAGTCCTGGACACTAGAGGAAGTTAAAAATAGCCACATACTGAAGATAACTTCAAAGTAGATAAACCAGGATTTGATTAATTAACGCAAGCATAAAATATCAAGGATGACTGCGAGCTTATTGGCTTGCATACTGGGAAGGACAGAATTACTACTTATATGAGGTGGAGTAGGCGTGGTGGTATGGCAAAACACAAGATAAATGTCAAAGAGGGCTTCTAAGTTTGAAATTGAAGCAGTTGCATTAGATATAAATTGGTAGTCATAGCCTATTGGAGATACTGAAATCTACAGACTGAGTAGGAACCTAAATATACAAGAAGTAGACGGAGATGAAGAAATCAAAACATCCGTACTCTAATATTTAAAGCAGTTACTAGAATATACAAGAAGTAGACGGAGATGAAGAAATCAAAACATCCGTACTCTAATATTTAAAGCAGTTACTAGAATATACAAGAAGTAGACGGAGATGAAGAAATCAAAACATCCGTACTCTAATATTTAAAGCAGTTACTAGAATATACAAGAAGTAGACGGAGATGAAGAAATCAGAACATCTGTACTCTAATATTTAAAGCAGTTACTAGGTTGCTCTATCTCTGGTATTTGCTTAGCCTATTCCCAGTTGGACAATCAGTCTAAAGGTCAAATACACTGCTGTCTGGTAGGAAACTAGAGAGGGATAAATATCATCTACTGCTTAGGAAGGTTGCTTCCTATCTCTAGCAGAAACTCAAACCTGTCTTCAACTGCAAACTACAAAATCAGGAAGAGGGCAAAAAAGTTCAAAAAGATTAAAATTTTTCTGACCCTTGGGCTGTGGCTGCTTGTCATGATACTCCTATATCCTGTACTTATAACTATGCTGTATCACAGAAATTTTGACAATAGAAACTAATTTTGACAAAAGAAACTACGTATTCATGAGCACCTAGCATGCTTATCGCATATTATGAACTGCTCAAGATTCCAGTTAGAGCTAAACTATATGAAATATTCTCAATACCAAATACCAGGATCCGGCATAAAGAATCAAGCAGTTCAATCTCCTGAGGGACAGTCTTTGATTCAAAGTCCCTCCGGAAACCCAAAATGTGAAACCTAATTTTTGTATGTCTATTTATGAAGGAATTAATAAAATTGAAGTTCTGACCACTGAATCACAAAGAACAAAACCAAGTCATTCACCCTCACTTTTCTAGATGTGTTCATGCAAGCTTGTTATCATAGGTATATGACATATGGGTTAAGACTATAGTGTATGTTATCACAGCTCACTGCTTGATGAGCCCAACTCATTCTCAGAAGGGGGAAGCAGATACCATACATTATCACTTTAATAAAAAATGTGACCTCAAAAAACTTCAGAAGCTCCAGTCTTACCTAAAATCATAGAAGTCTGCAAATTCCAAAGCAGCATCACCATCTGTGAAGAGCTTACAGTGGCTTTTGTCATTCATGTGTGCCTGTACAGCTTCTGTGGAATAAAAGGATTTCCCTTTCTCATTGCACCACAAGCAAATCTTGCCAACACCGACTTTCTCACCTGGTCATAAAATTTAAGGGGAAAATATGAAATCAATCTTCAGAAGTCAAGTTACATCTCACTATTCTCACAAACTGAAAAACATTTCTTCATCAAAAGCAAAATGAGTGTACTTACTTACCCAAATATTTAATCAGTCCTTTCAGATCTGAAAGATACTCTATATCAGGAATAAAGAAGCTGTGGATTTTAGTCATATGAGCCAAATTCTTCATGAGGGAGCTTGAGTGATGGGAACAAAATAAGCAGTCTGTTATTGGGATGGCACCCAGGGGTGGGCTCTCCTCAGCTTCTGCAACTTCTGCATCTTCTGCATCCTGGTCGTCCACTCCAGGGTCCTCACATTCCAAGCCATCATCTGAATCAATATCTTCCCAGTCTTCAAGCCAGATATTTTGAAAACAAATTTATTTTTAAAAGTATGGCAAAGTAAGTACAACCAAAAACAACACTATGTTTCATGGCACATTATAAACCTGCCGGCCCCCTGAAGCCAAGTTCTCTTTTAAGACCTCAACACTGGCTATTTGGTGACTCTGAGAAAAGTGTAACTTTCATCTTTCTTTTCCAGCACATGGTAAGCTGCTTGAAATAGTCTCTCACTTCGTTCCTGTGTCTCCAGTACCTAACTCTGTGGAGGACACAGTAAAATGGATTTCGAACAGGTTGAATATCAGTGTCTACCATTTCCACAGAAATAATGTATTTATGGTACTGCAGGTGTGTCATATGGACTGCTATAGTTTGAGAGTACGTGTCCTTCCAAGTCAACTTAATCACCAATATGACAGGTTGGTATCCTAAGAAAAGGACTTAAGTGAACTAGCTAGCCTCCTTTTTTTTTTTTTTTTTTTTTTTTTTTTGACTTTTACTCATTATCCAGGAGTACATAACCTAGAACTCTTTGCCTTTTCCATCGTGTAAGCAAAGTCTGAGAAAAAGGGCCCCTCCATGTAGCAGGCCTTCACCAGACAGTCAAGGTAGCAGCAGCTAAACTGTTTATTTCCTGGGATTCCATGACTGTGGCGATAGGCTTGTGTTGTTTTAAGTTACCAGGCTTAAGATACTTTTGTTATAAAAGCATAAAGAGATTGAGACATGACATTTTAAGTTTGCAGACAGTTTGACCCACTCATCCAGATTGAATCAACTATGATTGAATCAACTATGATTTACTCAACTAAGCTAAATGCAAAATCCTAAGAAGCCTCTGCTAGAACTTCAACTTCTACAGCAGTGTGTCAACAGCACCTTGTATGTGTTGTGCAAGTGTAACATGCTCCATTCAAACTAAACTAGAACTTCAACTTCTACAGCAGTGTCTCAACAGCACCTTGTATGTGCTGTGCAGGTGTAACATGCTCCATTCAAACTAAACTAGAACTTCAACTTCTACAGCAGTGTGTCAACAGCACTTTGTATGTGCTGTGCAGGTGTAACATGCTCCATTCAAACTAAAAGGACTATATTTCACTCCTTTAAATAAAGTACCTCTATCCTTTTATTCTTTTTCTCAGTCAATGCTTTAGGCCCTGAATCCACAACAGAGAACCAGACAGACAAAATTTCCTGTGGAGATGTGAACTAGTGAGGCACCTAAACCCCTCTGGCTCATCACTCTAAAATGTCCTAATGAAATCCATCATTTTATACAAAAAATACATGCTATTTCCTTCAAAACACATAAAGAAAACTTAATACAAATAAAAAAAATTAAAGGTAGCCTTGTCCAGAAGATATTTAAATGGGGCCGAGGGCAACCACAAAAATAGAGGCCTACAACCCATCTGCCGAAATAGCTAAAAGAAATAATCAGGTTAACAACCTAAAATCAAAGCAAGATTCGGTGGGCCTATAATCCCAGCTCCCGAGGAAAGGGGGTTAGAAAGTCCTTTCTAATGATGAGATGAGGTACTGCACTGGGGAGGCAGGGGCAGGAGGATCTCTGAATTCAAGGCCAGCCTGGTCTACAGAGTGAGTTCCAGGACAGCCAGGACTACAGAGAAACCTTGTCTCGAAACCCCTCATCCCCCAGAAAAAGAAAAGTCTAGGCCACACTAGGGAACACTGAGACCCTGTAGCAAAGCTTAAAAACAAAGTAGAAAGGACTGGCAGGGCCTGGGTGGGTGTGCCTCCCTGACCTACGCGGGGGAGTCAGCTCAATCCCTAGAAAGACAACATCCCTAAAACGGACCCAGCACTCAATCTCGATCGGCTGGTTTTCAGGGTGCTGAACCCTCACCCCAACCCCGACAGGGCCATTACCTTCCTCATCCTCTTCTTCCTCCTCCTCTTCCTCCTGCTCGCTCTCCTCGCACTGCTGCTTCGCTAACTTCTTGGCCTGCTGCTCGAACCACTGAAGCCGGGGCGGCTTCTCCGTCGGGTCTCGCTCCTGAGCGCTCCGTCGGCCCGCTCCTGCCGCCCTCTGAGATCCCTCCGTGGGCACAGAGGGCACTTTCTTGGGAGACGTGGACGGCTGGGCTTTGATGGCCTGCTGGATGGCCACGTTCATGGCATCCTTGTCCACACTGTCCACGACCAGTCCCTTCTCCAGGTTCTTCTCGTTCAGCATCTCCACTTGCCGGTTCACGGCCTGCACCGCCTTCTTCTCCAGCTCCACGTGCCGCCGGGACTTGAGATGGTTCTCGTAGGCGTTGAACGTGGCGAACTTCTTACTGCACACGGTGCAGTAGGTAGCCGTGCCCTTACTCTTCTCCTCCGCCACCGCCCGCTGCGCCAGCACCCGCTCCTGGAAGCCTTCGGCGGTCACCGGGGCCATGTTGGCCACCTTGCGCCGCAGATTGTAGCGGTGCCAGTCGGTCTTGTAGTGCGCCCGCTGCATCTCCGCATCCAGAAACGCCACCCTGCAGGTGATGCAGGTGTACGTCGCCATGGCTGGCCCGGAACGAAGAAACGACCTAGCCAAGAATCTAAAGACCAGCGTTTCAATCTCTCAAGATACGAAGACAACACCTTGCTCCACGCAAAACCACACTAGGTTCCGGCTTCCGGAATCGTACTGCGGGAAAGTCCGGCAAGCCCGGGAAGTTATTGACAGCTGGGCCGGAAGTCCCGCCTCTTACCTTGGCCACGCCCCAGAAAATAATAGTGTTGTTCCAATACAGGTGATACCGGGTCCACCCTGTCAATCAGAGGTGGGTCCGCCCTGTCAATCAGAGGTTTTTGGAGACTAGACCGCTGCTTTTTGAGTGACGTTGTTTAGCTGAAGTGTTGTGACGTTGTTAAAGTGACAGCCCTGGGAGACCAAGCAGGGCGTGAGCTCCTGGGACTGCTTTAGGTTCTGGGAAGTCGTACAGAGGCTCCCCCTTGAGGTGGATTTGTGGTGATAGCTGTGTATCAGATAAAGATTTTCTGAAGATCAGAGGACAGGGCTAGCCACACCGTTAGCCTAGTCAGAGAGTGCTGACACACACCTTTAATCCTAGCGCTCTCAGGCAGAGATCCATTTGAATCTCTGAGTTTAAGGCCACACTTTAATCCCATTCAAGTTGTGTGCCACAGCTGCCAGGCTGTTTCTCTTTTAGATTGGATTAAACTCAGGTAGCTCAGTGTAGCCTTGAACTCACAGAGATCCATATGGATCTCTGCCTCTACATTCGAAAGCTAGGATTAAAGATGTGGGTTATCACTGCCTGACCTCTATGGCTAACTCTGTGGCTGGCTCTGCCCTCAGATCTTCAGGAAAGCTTTGATACACAATATATCACCACATGGATTCCCTCAGGACTGTCCCCTGCACGTCTGGAATTGTAGCTCAAAGTTGGCCACAGCAAGGGACTTCTAGAGTCTTCTGGAGACTCTTAGCTTGGAGTCCAGACCTAAACTTCGGCCTTTGCAGCAAAGGGCACATACGAAACTCTTGAATGAAAAGTTTTCGAGTTGGGTGCCAAAAGCACAGCCTAGCCACTTTCCACAGAATTCTAATCTGAGCCACATATGAAAATTTAAATCCAAGTAGCAATACATGAAATGGTTTCTGGTGATCGAAATATTTCAACATCTAAAAACTAAAGATTTGTGAGACGTTTTACACTCCTTTGTTGGTACTAAATTTTGGAGATCCTATGTGTATAACAGCAACAATTCATATCAGTTTGGAATTACCCTATGTCATGTGCTCAACTTGGCTATATAACCTCATATATATATGGGTCAATGTTTCATAGAAAAATATGAATCTGAAAGACGTTATAGATTCATCTGCATTACCTGTTTCAACTAGATTAGAATGCTGTCAATGGTTCCAACATTATTTTGGGGGATCGGGAGTTAAGACAGGTTTCTCTGTGAAGCAGTCATGGCTGCCCTGGAACTTTGTAGACCAGGCTGGCCTTGAACTCACATCGATTCTCCCGCCTCTGCCTCCCCAGTGCTAGAATCAAAGACAGGTGCCACCACCACCCAGCAGAGTAAACTATTACTCAGGTTAGATCATGTTTCTTTTTACTTAATATCAGCAAGTGGCTTTCTTTTGGCTTTAATAAAATTCACAGCAAGCATTTTTAGAAACTCCAAAGGATCTGCATCCACCCCTATAGAACCCTCTGTTCCACCCCCATACTAACAAACCTTGCTTCAGTCATAATGGTAATTGTTCTAACAGGTTAAGCAGGTACATTTTTGGTATTGTGTTAGAAATCCTATGCTATTCTGACAGTTTGCCCAAATGTCTTTGTCTTGGGGTTTCTATTGCTGTTGAAAGACACCATGACTGTGATGGAAGTGTTCTCTGTATGCTGTAAATAAAGTAACTGGTTTGGTCTATGTTGAGCACCGTAGAAGTGTGTGGAGGATCAGAGGAGAGACAGGGAGAAGGAGGGTAGAATTGGTCAGTCTCCATCTGACCCTGAAGAAGAACCATGTAAGGAATCCAGGTGAGTCAAGGGCCAGGTCACGTGGCAGATAGAATACTAGAAATGGGTTGAATTAAGATGAAAGAACTAGCTAGTGCAAACCACAACCACTGAACAGCTTGGGATCTGATACACCTTGGACTGGCACCTTGGATCCCACTTCCTCTAGAGGAACACCTGACTCAGTCTTGATGTTGTGGGGAGGAAACTGGATCTGCCAGGAGTGGAGGCTGAACTGAGGAATATTGGGACCTTGGGACATTGGGACCTTTGGACATCCTGCTCTTGCTGGGGAGGAATGGGAGATGTGGAGAAGAGAGAGTGACTGTAGGGGGTGGGAGGGGGAAAGAACCTTGAATAAGGATATACACGGATAGAAAATGTGACTTTATTCATAATAATAAAAAAGACACAAAAAAAAACAAAAAAAGAGCTAGCTAGTAATGTGCTTGTGACATAGGCCATACGTATGAAATTAATATAAGCATCTGATTCATTTCTTTGGGGGAAAAAGCCTCTATGGGCAAGGTCCAAATTTATGGCCCAAACGGGCCCAGAAATCTTCTACAACACATGACCAACATGGCAACTCTTATAAAG
Organism: Sigmodon hispidus; assembly: GCA_004025045.1. NCBI lineage: Eukaryota > Metazoa > Chordata > Mammalia > Rodentia > Cricetidae > Sigmodon > Sigmodon hispidus. The sequence goes on from PVIH01000249.1 coordinate 19,930, forward strand.
AAAAACAAAAACACTTGAAGTGGATTATATTTTTAGATGGTTTGCCTGTTATCATCATGGTGGGACATTGTGTTATGAAGGCAGAGATGGTGCTGAAGAAGTAACCTAGTATGCTGATATATAGTATATGAAATAAAGGTTTCCTGAAGACAGAACAGAGCCAGTCACAGAGTTAGCCACAGACGTCAGGCAGTGGTGTCACCCACCTTTAATCCTAGCACTTGGGAGGCAGAGGCAGAGATGAGTCAGGATCTCTGAGTTCAAAGTTACATTGTGCTACATGAGATTAGTCCAGTCCAAAATAGAAGGAGCAAGAGCCAGGTGGTAGTGGCACACACCTTTAATCCCAGCATTTGAGATGCCATGCCTCTGCTCCCAGTACTTGTGAAACACACACACCTCTAATCCTAGCACTAGGGAGGTTGAAGTAGAAAAATGATATGGCTGGGCAGAGAAAGGAAAATAAGGCAGAAGGAGACAAGATTTCTTTGTCCCTTGAAGTTCTCTTTGCTTCACCTATTCAGTCTGAGGATTCGTGGAGACAGGATCATCCCCTTTCGGTCTGAGGTGAGAAGTGGCTGTGGCTTGTTCCTCTATCTGTCTGATTCTTCAGCTTTTCTCCAATACCTGGTTCCAGGTTGTTATTTAAAGGCCAATTAGGATTCATGCAACAACCGAGTGTCCTATATCTTATCTTGTAGACAGTAGGAGTGTCTCACTTCCTCCAAAAAGACCATATCTACTCCAACAAGGCCACACCTCCTAATAGTATTACTCCCTTTGGAAGTCATTTTTCAAATCAAAGTCCTTACTAGGCATTACTTTTCTCTTTATCTCTGTGATGTAGTGCACTATATTGAATTACTCTAAAATTTACCATCAAAACATTGTCAGTTTCTCTAAGGCACGCATCAAATGTAGCTGTGTTAGGTGGTTCTTAGTCTCATGAGTTCATGATGATCCTGTAACCAAGGCTTGTGGATATGTTAGGTATTTAATGAGTCCTGGGATATCAGAGAGACCACACAGTCAAATCCTAGGCTGACAGCTCAGGAAATCCTTCATCCTTGAATACAAGGATCATCTCAGAGCAGCATTTCCTCTGCATCTCCTATCTCCTGGCAGCTTCAATGACTCTGGCATCTGTCTCTGCTCTGAGATGTTCCTGAGTTTTCTTAGCCTGGTAGCCCTGCCCACACTTCCTGTTTGCCTTTGGCCAATCAGCTTTTATTAAACCCATAGGTGGGACAAATATTTACATTACCAGCATAATCCCACTGCAAAAAAAGAAGAAACCTGAAGGTTTTAGTATTTTACCATGGCTGGACAAGTCTCATCAGAAATGACTCACATGGCTAATAGCAAGAGATTTTGGTTCTTTGTCAATTGAATCTCCCCATAGAACTATTTGTCTTCACAGGGTGGCAATTAGCTCCCCTTTAAAAAAAAAAAAAAGGCAGGGTAGAGCCACAATACCTCTCTTGGTCTAGCCTTAACTAAGTATTTCTCCAATATGCTGAATGCAGATCAGCTCATTTAATGTCCTTAAAAGCACTGTTCATAAGAAAATGGATAATGGGAGTAGTGACAAATGGACTCTGTTGATTAATTTGAGAGACTGGCTACCACCCACATTTGTTGTATTTCCCTACTTAGCTATAGAAGTCTGTGGTGATATACTGTGTAGGCTCTAAAGAAATAAAGTTTGCCTGAAGATCAGAGGACAGAGCCAGCCAGAGTTAGCCATAGAGCTCAGGGAATGTTGATATGCATCTTCAATCTTAACACTCAGGAGACAAAGGCAGAGATCTATCTGGATCTCTGTGAGTTCAAGGCCAAACAGAGGTAGACAGTGGGCACATACCTTTAATCCAGCACTTGGGATCCCATGTCTTTGCTCTTAGTATTTGGGGAAACACACATACCCTTAATCCCAGCACTAGGAAAGTTGAAAAGGAAGTGGTATGTCTGGACTGAGAAAGGAATATAAAGCAGGAGGAGACAGAGTTCTCCCCTTCCACTTTGTCCTGTGGTTTGCATCCCTTAAGTGAATCCTTCATTTTAAGGATTCCTGGAGACAGGATCTGCCTTTTTTGACCTGAGGAGTTGGCTAAGTGAGAAGTGGCTGTGGTTTGTTCCTCTGTCTTTCTCATCTCTTAGCATTTGCCCCAATATCTGGCTATGAGTTTTTATTATAAGATCAATTAGGATTCATGCAATAGAAGTCCTGCATCCAAGAAAACTTTACAATTCTGAACCAATCAGAAGGGCCAGTCACACATCATGTTAGTCATCTTGAGTATAAATTCCATGAAAATGAACTGTGGTTGCATGGCTGAATACCTAACTACAGAATAATACCAAGACAGAAACTATTCAATATTTCTTAAATCTACAATTTTGAGGCACAAAAGTCAAATCCAATGATTTTTGTTCCAGAAAGTTTTTATTCAATTTTTTTTGCAATAGACAGATACTATTTTGAAAACTATAGCTAGTGTTGGTCAACTGAAATGAGAAAAATATATGTATTTTCAAGCTTTCCTGAAATGCGGATAGTTATATGGAAAAGCATTTCTAGACTTTACCTATTAATGATTTTGTATTCACTTCATATCTTTTCTACTCTGCTTGCTCCTGTTCATTTTCATGATCCTATTTCAGCATCCTTGGCTAATCAATAGACTTTACTTTTCCTCTTTAAAGAGCCTTGCTGCCTCCATTAACTTTATAGTGCATTGCAAAGAATAGGCTTTGTAGTCAAATGGTTTTTCCTCTGCTAGCAATCTGACCTTTGTTTATTTACCACTCTTCATCAGGATATTCTGAATTGTGCTTGATAACATTTAGATACGGTGTGTTTCTTAAAGATTCATGTGCTAGAATATTGTTCTGCAGTTTAGTAGTATTAGGAGGTAGTAGAACATGTAAGTGGTAATTATGCCATGGGAGCTTTCCTTCATTAAGGGATTGGTGGTTTTGTTTTGTTTTGTTTTGTTTTTAAAAAAAAAAAAAAGATTTATTTATTATGTATGCAACATTCTGCCTCCACTATGCCTGTGTGTCAGAAGAGGGCACCAGTTCTCCAGATACATGGTTGTGAGCCACCATGTGGTTGCTGGGAATTGAACTCAGGACCTCTGGAAGAGCAGTCAGTGCTCTTAACCTCTGAACCATCTCTCCAGCCCAGGATTAGTGGTTTTGTCAAAAAACTGGGGCTAGATTGTTTCCTACAGGAGTTGCCTGTTGAAAGTGGTCAGCCTCCTCCACCATGTGACATCTATCTCCGCACACAGCCACTTTCACTTTTCCTTTTCTTCCACAGCCAGAGCCAGCAGCAGCAGCTCTGTAGAGGCCTGCTCCACAGTCTGGGACCTCCAGAACTGAGAACTAAATCCATTTCTTTATAAACATCCCTGCCTCAGGAGTTCTGTTATAGCAAGACGAAATAGACCAAGTCAACCATTAAATGTAGGATTAAACATGATACTGTCACTTAGTGTTTCCTATTGCTTAGCTGAAGGTTACCATATCACTCATAAAGGAACAAGTAGTAAAAATCCTGTCCTGTCTCTTTATTCAGGCCTTTTGGGTTTGCTAAAATAAAAGCAACCAATCACAACATATAAGCAAATAAGCACATCTATATTCTTACAGGTTTATTTATAGATTCAAGAATTTAAAATACAGGTGAACATAATGGCTTATGCCTAAAATCCCAGCACATAGGAGGCTGAGGCAAGCAGACTGCCATGAGTTCAAGGCCTGCCTGAGCTAAATAAGGAGACCCTGTCTCAAAGAGTTAAAATTATTTTCAGTATACAGGCCATATATAAATAGTTAGCAGCCTGGATTTGCCATATGGGTCCTAGTTGACCAGTCCTGACTTTAAAAAATAATCCTTACAGCATTCTATGAGGAGGTGCTGTTTTATCTTTATTTTGTCTATGGGGAAAACAGATACAAAGTTGTTAGGTGACTTTACTAGCATTCCACAGCCAGTAATGTTAGAACCACTACAAACAACTGTGTAGAGCCACAAAGAGAGGTAAAATAATAAACATTTTTATAAAGCATTTTCATCCATCTATTTCACAGGCATGTATTTATCAAACTACAAGGCCAAGCGATAGACCTGTAGAGTAAAAGAGTCAACCAAAGAAACCCACCCTGACCCTGAAACCAGAGCCAGTGAAAGAAATGCACTTTGACCCTGGAACCAGCACCAGTGAAAGATACACAACACACCCTGGCCCTAAAACTGGAGCCAAAAGGCTAAAAAAGGGTCAGTAAAAGAAACATACTTGGCCCTCAAAATCAGAGCCAAATCTCCCCAAACCAACTGAGTACAAAACCAACCAATCCTAGAGCATGAAATCTAGCCATTCTGAGCTAGTCCAAACTCAAGGGGTTTGAAATCTGATCAGTTGCCTCCCTGAAAATCTAATCCCTGGAAAAACTCTACCCCTAAGAACCCCTATATAAGCCCTGTGCCTGTTCAGTTGGTAGCTGTCCTTCTCCACTCTGGCAGAGGCAGCCACTCTCCTGGATTCCCGTGACTTCTTGAAAGAGTTTTGGATGAAGACCCTTTTTTCACCAGAGTGGAGAACAGTCTCTGCTGGGTAGCTCTTTGCAGAGTGGAGAAGAGAAGCAATGGACCTCTCTACTAGGGAAAACTCCCTAGTGAAGTGGAGCAAAGAAGTAAAGAACACCTCTAAAGGGAAACTGCCTTAGGGGGTGGAGCAAAGCTCAGCTGTACTAGCTCTTTCTCTGAGAGGAGCAGGATTGCCACATCCTGTGGCCTATCCCCCACCGGAACCCAGCTTCAGGTATCGCCTGTCTTCCAGACAAGTCAGAATACCTTTCACTTTTCTCCTCAATAGCTGTAGGTATCCAGGATACCCTCCCTTCACAGCTGTAGGTATAGCCTGACTTCCCATTAAGGAGATCTTTCCCTCTGGAGCTGAAACACTTACTTGCAAGACCCACTAAGAGAATTTCTTAGTTTTCTTGTAAACAGGTAGTTGTAAATTGCCTTTAAGATATAAAATGGCTTAGATAGTATGTAGGCAGAAAAAAAATCAGTGCCTTGGTTTTATGCCATGTTGATCCCACTGAAATTTGTTTCAAGTAGCTTTTTCTCAAAATGTGCCCGAGTGAAAGACTCAGAGGCTATAGCCTGAGGATAATCATTAGACTTGGACTTTGTGTCTTAGAGCCATAATATCAACAGCAAAACCATATGTGCTCACATTTTCTGGGCAAATGCAAACAAATTTCTCATCACTCCTGACAAGGACTAATGACCATCCAAAGCAGGATTTTGCCCAAGTCTAGCTTGGCAAACCAGCAAGTCTATTGAGTTTATAGAGCATGGAAGTACGGGTAACCCCAAAGCAGTTACGCCACCAGAAAGTCTCAGCTCTGCCTGCATGATGACTTCTCCAGGGTGCATAGATAGTGTTCCTCACCATCAGTTAACTTTCCACACTCTGTACTAGCTGGCACCCCTTGAGGACACGCATAGTTAGGTCACAATTAGGTATAACTACCATGAAGGTTCAGAGGAAAGTGGCTAAGATCTCAGGTGACCCTCTCCATCCTCTCCTCTGTAAGGGAATGTCAACAGGCCCAATCTTGAGGACTGCCTGTGAGTTTACACAGCTGATCTGATGACAATGGTAAGTGGTGGGATTGGAAGATAGCATTCTACAAGATGTTCTAACCCAAATGCTGCAGTGAAATTGAAGGACAGTATGCACTAACGTATTTCTGGGACTTCCACGATCTGTGACAACAGTTTACTAAGGGTTTCATGGTAATTCCCTTCAACAAATAAAGTTGGAGTATAAACACAGTTACAATAAAAATACTGAAATATTTTTCTTATTCGTATATACTTCTAGCTTAAAAACAGTAGCATGCTAACACCAGTTTTCAAAAAAGAGTAAGTTGTACTTATTTAAATAAGTACACATATTTAAATAAGTGCCTTAATTTCAGCATTCAGGAGGTTGAATCAATAAGACCGCCATGAGTTCAAGGCCAACTTCAGCAACATAAAAAGGACTCTCCAGCAACAAGTCTCTCCATGATACCTAAATATGTGGATATTTGCTAATTATAAACTTTTACAACAGTTTGTTTTCCCCACATTCTACAAAGGTAGGCACAAAGAAATTTAATCCTTTTTGGAGACTTTTAGTGTAGTAAAAAGCAAAAGTGTTTTAGAAGGAAAATATGCAAGCCCAGGTTAACCTTCAACCTCAGATTTCAGATTCCTGGGCAGTATTCTTACCAAAATGCATGATCAGTGTGTGTTATTCCCATTGTCTGGTTTTTTCCCTCTTCCCCTTTTTCAGAAAATGAGAAAACTTTTTCTGTAACTCCTCTATAATTAAAAGAGTTCACATTTTAATGAGTATGTTTTACCTGGATCTTATATACCATTCTTTTTCCAGTTGTTTCCATATTGAGAAAATACTGGTTTGTATAAATTATCATGGCAATGGATATGTAGTTCCCTACTACACTAAATCACTCTTAGGATTTGTTTGCTACTGGAGCCTAAAAGTAGAAACATTGTTCCCATAGAAAGCACACATATGCTTCAACATTCTACATTTGAAATAAAAGTCTAAGCGGAGTTCTCTTACTGTGCTGTGCAAGTTGGTAAACAGATTCTTGGACAAGTCATACTGAAATGTATGTGACTACAGTGCACTTCTCTACTCCCCCATACTGGTGACTATGTTTTCCCCAAAACCAACTTTTAATTTGTATCCAGTAATATTTTAGACTGGATTTCTTTTCATTCATACCATCATTATTCAGCACTTTAAAATTAATCTTGTAAACCTGTCTAGTGACTTAAAACTCCTTAATCACTCATCATTGTAATTCTTGGTTTTTTCTTTAGTAAAGAAATTGAGTGACTTTTTTTCTTTAATGTGACGGCTAAGAATATTTTTTAAATAAAGAAACATACACAAAAAAAAGGAGTACTGGTAACAACTATTTTATAAATATGTGGCTGTATTTTTCTTCACATCCAGAAAATGTATTGAATAGAATTCAGAGATAGTCTTCTCAGACTCACACAGATCCAAGATTTTCTAACATGAATTTACATTGGTACCAAAATGGGCAAGATAATAAAGGCACAGGCTCACTTTGTATAAAGGACAACAAACACAGTTGTGAGGCACTAATGACAGAAGCATAAAACACCAGTCAGAAAATGCAAGTATTCAAAATCTCCAGTAACTTCTCTCCCTTTTACATTTGGCAAAATTCAGTCTATATATTTTAATACCTCAAAAAGAAAAAAAAATAAATAGGAGATGGTACATTAAAATTTCAAGTTGCTTGTAATGGCTTTAGAAATAAAAAGGATGAAACTGAAAAAGAATACAGGTTTCTATAGTCTTCAATTACCCTTCCTTGCGAAGGGTCTTAAATGTCTGTATAGAAATGCCAGCTGCAACTGAAGGTTTAAGACAGTTGCTGACATGGTCCCTCAGTACTACTAAAAGATTCTTTCACAAAAACAACTATCTTGGTTTCCACTGTAAGTCAAATTTGATTATGTAAAGGTGATCAAAAAATAAGTTTAAAGAAAAATATATTCTAGCTTCCTGGTAAGAAACAGATCGCCTATTTGGACTGCAGTGGCAAAGAAATAAACTGTAGAGTTCAGGCTAGTTCCTTTCCTCTGCACCTGCAAACTAAAAAGGGAAGCAGTTGTTTTAATTACCAATGACCACATCACTCATAGGACATCCCAGTAGCTAGTTTCACAATCTTAGAAGACTCCAACACAATATAAAACATCAGGTTTTACTTACATCTGAGGGTGCAAAACAGATTTGCACTTACAACCTCTCCATTACAAACAGGACAAAATGAACAAAACCAGAGCATCACTACAGGATACATAACTGCTTGCTTTCTATGGGTCAATAACAATGTCTTTTCAAGGTTAGATGTGGCAATCAGTGGAGCATGCCACTTTACAAGTAAGCCTAGATCTACAGCTGAAGAAAAAACATGGAAATAGTTCAGCCTATAGGTAGTACTTTTTTTTTTAAAGTTTTTCTTAGAAAACTGATTTTGATAGCATCTCCCAAACCCCTCAACTACAAACATTTTGATAATTTCTCCTTTTTTTTCATTAAAATCTAACAAGGTTTGAAAAACTACTACCACATAGGAGCAATGTGGGATCTGAGACAACATTTGTTCACAATTGTTACTTTTCAGCAAGTTATGATAAATCTCTGCATGCTTGAAAATTATAAAGAAAAAGAATGCTTATAGAAATATCTTAAGTTTGATGGGTTTTGGTGGGGTTTTTTTTCTCTTCTCTTTAAAAACAATCCCTATTCACTTATGACTGCACAGTATGTATATATGTAACTATAAAGTTCATTTCCATGCTTATTACATAAAAATAGCTATCAGAAATGTCAGTCTATCATTATCAGCTGATACATATCCAACTCACTACAGAAGGGAAAAGAAAACAAAAAAAATCTAAAGTAATTAAAGCTTACAATTCAACTTTTTCTGTTTTTTTGTGTGTTTTTGTTTGTTTTCCCTGCTTGACTGAAATTGTTTGGGTGGTTCATCTGTGCTTTGCCGCAAGCTGATTCCCAGGCTAATGGCCTCCAAGTAGGTTTGAAAGGAAGCCTGATGACTTCTTACTGTGCTGCGCTTCTGCACCTTCGTCTGGCGTTAGTCCCAGTTCACTCTCAATTTGATCTAGCTCTGCCTGGTCAAGTAGTTCGAAATCATCACCTTCCTCGGTGTCTGTGTCCTCTCCTACAGCGGGTACAGCTTGAGCAAGTGCCTGCTGAGCCCCTCCGAGCTGGTCTTTGATGGCAGCAGTCATTGCCGCTGTGATGACATCCCCAGCCAGGTTGCTCATCAAGTGAAGGGCTTGGTCACTGTTCAGAGGAAGGGAGAGGCCAGCTGCTGATGGCCTGTCTTTGCTTGGTCTCTGGCCACCGTCCAACTGTTGCTTTTTTCTCTTGAGCTCAGCAGGTAAGCCAAGGCTTAGCTCGTCTTCATCATTTGTTCCCGTGCCATTTTCCAGAGATGGAAAATCTGAAAGATCTCGAGAGAAAACCTCCTCACTGGGTCGGTCAAGATCTATAAAATGTGTAAGAAAGATACACACATAAATGCCAGATGACATTTGAAGTAAGAACTTTCTAAAATGACTTTGACCTGAAGCCTCTGAGCAACTTGGCATTCATGTAGCTTCCTCTATCTACCAGAATGACTTTAAACACATATCGGACCCCTCCTGAATCTATGGCAGTATCTCTCCACAAACAGACAAACACTATACATTCTTACTGAATCTTTGGCTTTCCTATTGCATGAAATAGTGTATGCAAGGATACAAAACTTTGCCTAGTATGAGTGATGGGTTTTTAAGTTTTGGTGTTTCTGATATTCTTCGCTGTCTATTTGATTGGACTTAAAATTACCTAGGAGACACACTTCTGGGCATGTCAGTAAAGATTATTTTCAGAGAGGTTTAACCGGGAGGGAAGACCCACCCTGAATGTGGTCAGCACCATCTCAGGAACTAAGGCCCTGGATTGAATAAAAAGACCAGAAAATGAGGAAGCAAACTGTGTACCACCTTGCATTGCTGTCTGCTTCCTGACTGCAGGTGCAATATGATCATTTACGTCATGTTCTTGACATAGCAGTTAGAACAGCCCTTGCCCTACCTACCTTGACAGACTCTAGCCCTCAACTCTGAGCCCAAACCAAGTCTTTTCTGAGTTGCTTTTATTGGATCTTTGTCATGGCAATGGGTTGAGTAACTAATATAAGTGTTCATCATATTAATTCCATCCTTCCCTGAAGATGGTAACCATTGTAAGACAAAGAGAATAGATATGATCATGTAAAATACAAACTATGTTATGGTGTTTTCAAGGTTCACACATGTTATAGTAAGTATCAATAGTTCATTTGCTTTTTTTAAAAAAAAGCTTTATTTATTTATATTTATTTGCCTTGGTGTTTGCCTGGAACTGGGAATTGGAACTACAGACAGTTGTGAGCTGCCATATGGGTGCTGGGAATTGAACCCCACTCCCCTGGAAAAACAGTCAGTGCTCTTAACCGCTGAGCCATCTCTCCAGCCCCTTCATTTGCTTCTTAATCCAAGTAATATTCCACTGTGCAAATATTCCACATTTTGCATCCATTCAGGTGTTGACAGAATTTGAGTAGTGTTACTCAATATCAATAAAAGTAAGAGAATCCAGGAGCATCAGCTTACCATCAGAAGTGTCTGTCTGTGGAGTGTACCCTTCTGAAAGGTTGAAGGTCCCATTATCAGTCCAAGATACTTCAGACACATCTGTGTCTGACACAGACAACTCTTTGGCAGCAACTGTGAGGCTAATCTGTGTCAACAGAAATACCAGTGGCACATTTTAAACTAGTGAATATTCTGTAAAGAGTCCACTCTAACACCCTAAATTTTAAAATAAAAAAAGCAATTAGCACTTTCCTTTGAGATTATCCAATCATCTTGTAAAAGAGGATACCCATTTCATTTATGTCTATTAATACAATCATTTTATTTTCTGTAAATAAATGGTCAAACCATACAGAAACAAAGAGACCCAAAATACCTTAGGACAAAGAGCTGAAAAGTCTAATTCACTGTCATCTTTGTGACTTTTTTCTTTATCTGCTTCTGTTGAGAAAAAGAAAAAAAGGAATTGTTTTGTTTCCTCTCAAGCTTAGATTTTAGTGCATTTATTTTAATATATATTCTCCTCACATCCAGCTTCCCTTTAATTGTGAAGAAGCTTCACAAATTTGCCAACATTTGCTTTCCTGGGGAAACGGTAGGTATCTGTGTTCTCATACAACCATTCAGCAGCAGCAGCAGCCACCACCGCCCTGGGAACGCTGGGGCAATACAGGCTCTTGTCCACTACTCTAGGCATGAGTCAAGAGGCATGGTGGGGTCCACACTCTATGCTACATGTTGCCTCCTGCCTCCTGGTCACTAGGGTGCATACTATAATCTGAGAGACTCTGAAGACATAGGTGATAGGTAGGTAGGCAGGCAGGCAGGCAGGCAGGCAGGCAGGCAGGCAGGCAGGCAGGCAGACAGACAGACAGACAGACAGACAGACAGACAGACAGACAGACAGACAGATAGATAGATAGATAGATAGTAGATAGACTCTAAAGCCATAGGTAACAGGTAGGTAGGTAGGTGGATGGATGGATGGAGGGGATCAGATAGGATATGACTGATATATTTTAATGTTTTTTATGTTCATTGCAGCAAGATTTTATAATAAAACAGCATTTTAAACAAGCTAAGCATTCATCAGGAGGTTATGTTAATTATCACATGTCCATATTAGGAAACAGTACTCAGTGGTAAGAAAGATGCTTTGTGAGTGTGGACTTTGAAGTGATGCATATGTTATATTGTTAGAAATTAACAAAAGATGTGTAAGACCAGTAGTATTTGATTTATAAAAATGTGCATGCTTACCTATTTGTGTCAATATAAGCCCTGGGGGAAAGTCTGGAAGTATTAGAAGCAAAGTACTAATGAAACATGTCTGGGATGGGGGGTAGATTGGGGAAGTAAAGGAATTTCCTCTTATTTATCTCCTTAATAGGTTCAGACATTATCTTGATGTTAGAAACCTGTTTGCTAACAATTAGAGAAGTGATTATTTGGGACTTAGGAGACAGTTTTAATGTTTTTTAAATCACACTGGAAGGCTGCAGAGATGGTCCAGCGGTTAAGAGCATTGACTATTCTTCCGGAGGACCTGAGTTTGATTCCCAGCATTCACATGGCAGCTAACAACTGTCTGTAATTCCAAAATCTGACACCCTTACACAGTTATACATGCAGGCAAAACACCAATTCACATAAAATAAAATTAAAAAAAAATCACACTGGAACCAGCACACTTTCTTTTCCTTATTAATTCAGTTCTCTCTGATATGGCTCCCACACTTACCCTAATCACTGACATTCTCAATAATCCAGCCCAAATAAAAAAAGTGCATCACAATTAACAAAAGCTATTGAGGCCATTCCTCCTTTTCCTGCCAATGTTTGTATTTTGTGATTTCGTTCTTTGTCAGCTTCATCTATGTGTATGATGGATTTTAATCCTCCCTCCCTACCACCCTGTCTCATCCCCCATCTTCTCGCTGATGTCCTTCTTCACATGCCTTTTCCTCCTTTCTTGTCATCACCGTGTGTAACCCCTGAGTCTAACTAGGGTTGCCAGTATAAACATGTGTGGGAGGTTAGATACCGAAACGTGGACAACTTATCAGTGCTGTCCTACTGAACAGAGTGACAGCCTCCCCGCAGCTGCTATCAATTGTCAATCATACCTCACAGAAGCTTAGAGATCATGAGCCCTTCCCCTTCCAGGATGATAGGCTGACAGGTACAATCTTGTGTATTTCTTGTTCAGGGGACCTTGATGTAACTGAGTTCATGACTGTGACTACAGTATCATATCCAGCAGACACTGTTTTGCATCAGGGCCCCCAACCTCTGACTCTCAAAATCTTTTCATGCCCTTTTGGTCATTAAAAGTCAATTTAATTTAATTGAATGTTTGAGAAAAATAATAAAATTTTACATAAGAAAAAGCATATGTAATTTTTTCTTTTATTACACCTTGGGGGGTTAGCTTTTGCAGGACCACTGAGTATCTCATTTCACACACAGAACTAGTATTCAAACTTGACTTACCAGATCTCTCACGTTTCTTCTGGTTAATATATTCTCCAATTCCAAAATCTAGTTTCAATAGAATGGACTTGATTCTGCTGTATATTTTTTGTCCGATATCATTACATTTAAACAGTGGACACAAAAAAGCCAACAGTACTGAAAAAAAAGGAGAAAATAATACAGGTAAAGTGTTCATTTTGAATGCCTACGTTTTAGTATTTTATAAGACATTGCTTAATTGTTGGGGAAAATAGCAACTTTGTTCTTAGGGTAATCCCTCCCATCAAGTAAGTTCTTTATTTTTACTGTGATGAAAACACATTTTATTACACACACACACACACACACACACACACACACTCTTTAATGACAGCTATCATTTTTAAACTTGAAATTAGGTTATTTTTTTCCTTTTAATTGTCTACCCTGAAAATTTAAGAAATGTTATAACTATTTTTCTTCACGAAAATTTTACCTTTGTTTGTTATTGCCATTTACCACGAGGAAATAATTTCCTACTGTTAGCACCTTTCAGTGCTACTGGGAGGGTGTTAATGGGGTTGCTGGGCCTATCGCTGAGCTCAGAACAAACGAGAAAATGAGTGCTTTGCTCTGACCTCTCCTTTCCCGACACTTCTCTCACTTATTCCCTACATAATGCAGATGAAGTAAGCACTGGAGCTCTGAACTTGAGCTCCAGCCATATGGAGATGTGTCAGCATTAGGATGCGCCAGAAAGAACTGCACTGGCTGCCCTGTGTCTTCAGTGTTTGTGTTTTGTTGCTGTTGGGCAATGTCCTCTCTTGCACATTTATCTTTAGAACCCACTGAAACTCAAAAGCCAGGAATGAGAGGTTAGCAAACATACTGCCTGGCCTAGAGGTGACAGCACCAGATTTTCATGTATTTCAGGAAAAGCAGAATATTTAATTTGAAGGTCTTTTTAGGATTATAATTCACCTATAACTAATCACACATAAAGTACACAATTTGATAGGTTCTGAGATGTAAACAACTAAGAGTCCCCGTAACCATCAAGGTGATGAACATTTTACTGCAGGCAAATATCCCGGTGGCTTATTAGTCCTCCTTTTCTGCCTCTTGCTCTCCTGACCCCACCCAGCTCATCCCCAACAACCACTGATCTACTTTTTCAGTAACATTGTTTTCAATGTTATTGGGTAAATATTTAACTGTGGAATACCCAGCCATACAGTTTTCTGAATAGCTGCACCATTCTACCTACCTACCACTAGCAATCGAAAATTCAGGTTGTTCCATACCATTTCTTACTTAATATTTCTGCCAAAGACACAATGGTATCTCACTGTGCTAATATCTTTGGTACCACAGAGCATGTATAAAGGCAAAAGTGCAGGTACATGTCCAGAATGGAGCATATTGCTTACTTATACATTCAATGATATAATTTAATATTATTTTTATGATCCTGCACTTTGCAGCTGTTCTTCCAACTGTTTATAATGTCTCCAGGATACAAGAGAAATATCACTAATCAGGTGACTTGTTTGATAATTCAGAGCACACCTTTCTTTTCTAAACTACAAAGGATTTGATAAGCACTAATGACACCATACCCATCACACAAATAAGCAAAGAGTTCTACTATACTTACACAGTAGGTAGCTGAGTATGACCCCAGGAATGTAGCTTCCCAAGATTGTAAAAAATGTGCACACACTGCAAACCAGGAGGCAAAACTAGAAATAACAGAAATAGCATGGGACAGTTATGCAAAAGAGTAAGACACTGTAGGATACATGCAGGATCTGTATCTATATGTGTTCTGTTAAGTATGTCACTTAGAAACACTAAAGAAGCATCTTCGCACCTCATAGTAATCAATTTGCAGGCAGAGGAGCTAATTCTGGCACTAAGAATAACAAGATCCCTTATCCAGGACTGTTGATGTATCACTGGCAGGTGCAAAGGACTCAAATAGTAACATGTCCCCAGGAACAACTTTTACCCAGCCTCATAAGTAAATCTGTATTTCAAAGTCCTACCAGAAAACCACTGAGATCCACAGACAGGTCAAAACATGCTATAGAAGGACCTATATGGATCTGACATCATTTGTTCTGCTGGGAAACCCCCGGGATAAATCTGTGAACATCATAAGCCTTTTTAAGTGTATCCACCCACATCTGGTCATCTCAGAACTAAATGCTAGTGAAATGCATCTTCTGCAGTAGGTCTAATTCTTTGTCTTCTCTCTGTCAATTGCAAGGCAAAAATCAAAATCTTTAGTTGTCTTAAGATAATGTAAAACAATTCTAATTCACATGAGAAACATCTACATAAAAAAGTTTACTCTTAAGTCTTCATTTGATTTTTCCAATCTACTCAAACTATCTAATTGTTATGTATTATTTTAAATGAAAGTACTGAATTAAACTGTCAAGAAAATTCACTGAGAGGCTTTCAAAAATTAGGAGGAGATACAGATCTCTGATTAAGAACTGAGTAAGAGAAAGAAAAAGGACTCTTAATTTCAGGTATTTTAATAAGAGGTATTTTATTCCATTTGGCTAATAGAGTGTAGGTAAACTCACAGAACAAAATTAAAAGCCTAATTCAGAAAAAAAAAAGGGCCCCTGAAAGAATAAGGAATTCTAGAAAGAAATGTCAGAAGTTGAAGGAAACAAATAAGGCAATAAAAACATAGCCATACACCCAGATGTGGACTTTGCAAAGGGATTTATCATCTCATGTGCTGTGTAGCATTGTCACCTTTAACTAATGGACATGGGGCACATTAATGCAATCCTAAACAGACATTTCAAGTTCAGAAGCTTCTAAAAGTGCATATGATCATGTCACAGTGGTCAAAAAAGCACTAAAATCCACCAAGCTCCTCATGTGTATCATTCTAACTCTGGCTGTTCATGGCTAAAGAAATCCTTATAGATACAGCACTGCCAGCTCAATATGTACATGTTCCCAAGGGCTGTTCTAATACTTAATCCTGGTGCAGTTATGAGATGCTTTTACGTATCACGTGGAGCGCTTTATGCTGATATTTCTAGCTCTACCTTCCAACTACTGGTGGATAATTTAATCTTAAAAACAGTGCTGGAACCAGCAAGGTCTGCTAACGGCCCTGCCTCTCACTCAGATGAAACCACAGATCTCAGTTTTCAAGTATGCACACTGTCATGTGTACGTCCATCCCCTGAGACTCTTCCCAGAGTTCATTTTTGTCTTAATCAAAACAAACAAACAAATGAATGTTTCTGCCAAAGCCTGTTTGGTTCTTCATTCTTTCTTTTGCTATTTCAGGATGGGGATCTTGCAGTGTAGCCCAGGCTAACCTTGGCTTCATGATCCTCCTACCAAAGTGTTGGGATCACTGTGATTCGCCACTCTCAGCAAGTTTCCTTACAGTAAAGCAAACCAGAATCTCTACTACATTTTTAGATTGCAAATGAGACTCAATTACTGCTGAAACCCTAAAAGGACTATATGCTTATCTCAACTACCTTTGTATCAGAACTAGACTACAGATGATAATCAAAGTTCTTAATAACATCCCAGTCCAATCACTTTTGGTTTTAAGTATGGCAAATTCCAATCAAAATTCCTCCTACTGTTGTGCTAAACCAACCTCCACACAATATAAATGTTTAAGAATTTCACACATGACCATGTCTGAACTTTGTTGAAGCCTGATCTTATGCTACAGCATATTCAAATTAGAGAGTCTTTAGGTGATCTAAAGTAGGTCATCTGTTTCCACATTTCACTGAGTATTTCCAAACTTGCCTTGCCAGGGCTCTGCTGTTTAAAAAGAGACATTTCTTGAAGAAATATGCTGAAATTCATCCATGATTCTGCAATGCAGTGGCTCAGTCGGGGTCTTTCATCCGGCTTGGAATTGATAACTTCCCAGCTGGAGAGAGAGAGAGAAAATGTAATTGAACTTCAGCAACAAAAACATCAACACCAGTGTTCACTGGATACTGAACACTCATGGCTTCAACAAATATTAAGATTACTTTTGGCTTCAGTATGCTTTGAGTTCAGAGGACTAAAACCAGTCAGATGCCCAACTCAAAAGACTCAGATGCCAAGAGAAACATCAAGCAATACAGTTAGTTATCGATGACAACATGGGAAACATTAGAGAGGACAGGGCTGGGGCTTTGGGGCATGTTGTCTCCAGGAGTTGTTTTTAGCTCATATCTGGAATGAATTAGCACTTTACCCCAACTGTTAACTACAGAACACCACAGCATATGTGGAGAGCCTAGGAGACTACAAACCACCACAGTATATGTGGGGACCCTAAGAGACTGTAGAACACCACAGCATACGTGGGGACCCTAGGAGACTATAGAACACCACAGCATATGTGGGGACCCTAGGAGACTATAGAACACCACAGTATATGTGGGGACCCTAAGAGACTATAGAACACCACAGTATATGTGGGGACCCTAGGAGGCTGTAGGACACCACAGCATATGTGGGGACCCTAGGAGACTATAGAACACCACAGCATATGTGGGGACTCTAGGAGACTATAGAACACCACAGCATATGTGGGGACCCTAGGAGACTATAGAACACCACAGTATATGTGGGGACCCTAAGAGACTATAGAACACCACAGTATATGTGGGGACCCTAGGAGGCTGTAGGACACCACAGCATATGTGGAGACCCTAGGAGACTATAGAACACCACAGCATATGTGGGGACCCTAGGAGACTATAAAACACCACAGCATATGTGGGGACCCTAGGAGACTATAGAACACCACAGTATATGTGGGGACCCTAGGAGACTATAGAACACCACAGCATATGTGGGGACCCTAGGAGACTATAGAACACCACAGTATATGTGGGGACCCTAGGAGACTACAGAACACCACAGCATATGTGGGGACCCTAAGAGACTATAGAACACCACAGCATATGTGGGGACCCTAAGAGACTATAGAACATCACAGTATATGTGGGGACCCTAGGAGGCTGTAGGACACCACAGTGTATGTGGGGACCCTAGGATGGAGAACAGCTAAAGCTCTACCCTGTCTGTCAATGTGGTTGGGAGGGTGAACCAGGAGAAGAGCAATGTGTAAAGCTTATGGGAAGAAGTCATAGTTCATGCTGGGCCTTGAAGCTCTTGTTGGAAACATAAATCCTAAAGATAGGAAGCCACAACATGCTAAAAGAAGTAGAGACACTGAACATACAATTATTAACAATAAAATGTGTCTTAAATATATGCGGTAGTGCAGACAACTCTAAAAAAACTTAATTCTTATGATTACTCCCTCCCCTTTTAAAGTTGAAACAAAGTAAATATGTATGAACATACACTTGCACATGTTATGTTATATGTGTGGGTAAGTATGCCACAGAGTGGAAGTAAAATTCAGGGCTCAAAGTGTGAAGTGTGTTCTTTCCTCCCACCTTTAAGTGGATGCTGAGGATTGATCCCAGGTGGCCAGGGCATTTCCATCAAATGTCTCTACCTGCTGGGCCATCTCACCAATCCAATACTCCCTTGTGCTTTTAAATTATGTATGTAATAAAGCATGCCTGACCTGAAGATCAGAGAACAGAGCCAGCCACAGAGTCAGCCATAGAGGTCAGGCAGTGGAGTCACACACCTTATTCCTAGCCCTTGGGAGGCAGAGGTCAGTCTAGATCCCTGTGAGTTCAAGGTCACACTGTGCTACATGAGATTGATCCAGTCCGAAAGAGAAACAGCATACCTTTATTCCCAGCACTTGGGATTCCATGCCTATGCTCCTAGTATTTGAAAGCCTTTAATCCCAGCACTAGAAAGTTTGAGATAGGAAGGGATACGATTGGGCAGAGAAAAGATAAGGCAGGAGGAGACAAGATCTTCCCCTTTTGGCTGAGAAGTTGGCTGGTGAGAAGTGGCTGTAGTTTGTTCCTCTGTCTCTCTAATCTTTCATTTTTCCCCCAATATCTGGCTCCGGGTTTTTATTAAAAGACCAGTTAGGATTCACGCAAAACTCCCTATTTTTCTGAAGTATCTTTTCACAGTCATCTCAAATGCACTGAATGTGACACAGAGGCCACAGTATCCCAAGCGCTTGCCTCGTTTTTTTCACAAGCATCTCAGTGAACTGAGCACTAGAAACATTTCAGAAAGAAGATATGTGTGAATTGCATAGTTATATAAAATGACAGTGACATCAATCTCTTAAAACTTATTTTTACAATCCTAAACTCATTAAAATACAAGTTCTGGTAAACAGTCTTGAATTCATTATTTGAGAGAGAACTTGGTCCTACCATGTTGAAGGATGTGCTATAATAGAGCCATGGACATAGAATAACAAATTTAGAGAAGATTCCAGCAGAAGGCATAAGTGAACTGTCATGGAAGGGCTTCAGAGCAAGGCTGATATCTGGATTCAACCCCACTGGCTCCAAAGCAAAATGACCTTGGCTCTTAGTGCTCAACTACAGGGAAATTATGTATATGTAGAATAATAGAATATACATGCTTTGTTAATACTTTTAATAGCAAGTCAATTTTCCAATTCATTTTTTAAAACTTAAGGTTTTTCATATAAGGTTTGCTGGCTTAGGTGATACAGGCTAAGCAGGAGGCTGAGGCAGGAGAATTGCAAGTCAATGGCTTATCTGGACTAAAGAGTAAATTAAGGCTAGCCTAGAAAACTTAGTGAGATCCTGACTCAAGATTGTGTGTGTGTGTGTTTGTGTGTGTGTGTATGTGTGTGTTGGTATGTATGTGTGTGTATGTGTGCATGTATGTGTGTGTGTGTGTATGTGTGTGTTGGTATGTATGTGTGTGTGTGTGTATGTGTGTGTTGGTATGTATGTGTGTGTTGGTATGTATGTGTGTGTATGTATGTATGTGTGTGTATTGTGTATGTGTGTGTATGTATGTGTGTGTATGTGTGTGTTGGTATGTATGTGTGTGTATGTATGTGTGTGTATTGTGTATGTGTGTGTATGTATGTGTGTGTGTATGTGTGTGTTGGTATGTATGTGTGTGTATGTATGTGTGTGTATTGTGTATGTGTGTGTATGTATGTGTGTGTGTATGTGTGTGTTGGTATGTATGTGTGTGTATGTGTGCATGTATGTGTGTGTATTGTGTATGTGTGTGTATGTATGTGTGTGTGTGTGTGTGTGTGTGTAGCAGCAAAAAAGAGGGGAGTCAGAGAGCACACATGAAGGCTGGAGATATAGATGGCTCAGTGGTAAAATGATTGCCACCCAAGTACAAGGCCCTACATTCAGTTTCCATTGCCTCAATCAATAAAATAATTAAAAATCAAAGTGTAAATGAATGCCACAGTACTGCAAGGAGAAGAGCATGTTCCATGTTTCTTTCTCTTCATTCAACTAATGTTCTACCACATTTCCCCTGGAAGGTCAGTTGTTCAAGCTGAGCTGTGCCCACCAGTTAGACACCTCCAAAAGACTTCCATGTCATGAGTAATGAATGTGTGAGATGTCTGACTTCCAGGAAATAGTTTATGTATTCTTTAACATTTCCCTGCCTGGAGCCAGTGAGCATGCCTGTTTTCATTAGTGAGCAAATCATGCCCCAGGTATGCTTACCAGTTAATGATTCCAGACCTATTATAAGAACACTAAAGAAGCCATTATCTATTAAAAAAAAATCCTCTCAGCATGTCTGCTTAATGGGGTAAGCACGGAAGAAGAAATGCAAGGTTGTTAAGTGGGGTTATTTTATCAGTTACGGCAGATTTGTTGCTACTGACACAGCCTAGACCACTACTCAGCTTAACGAAGATGACAAACACATTTTCATTTCTGATTTTCTATACTATCTGTATTTAAGAACATGGTTGAAAAGTTTGGCAAATATAGTTCTACCAAGTCAGTCAGAAATATAACAGAATGATGTGAGTATTGATCTTTAAAGATTAAAATAAGATGAACATTTTGTGATGTCAATCAGACCTAAAATATACTTGTGTCAGATGAGGAACTAAGGTGAGCTGTGTTCAAGCAATGGTAGATAAAAGAGCAAGAGGAGGAAATGGACTGAACTCATTGTGTATCAACATCATAATGAATCAATAGAAAAAAATCAGAGAGGAGGACATGCAATATGCTGGGATAAACAGGTTATTTGAGCAACAGGAGAGACAGCTCAGCAGGTCAAGGCCCCTGCTGCCAAGCCTCATGACAAGAGTTCAATTCCTGGGACCCACATGGTAAAGAGGAGAACTGATTCCCACCAGCTGTCCTCCACCTCCCACATATGTGCCATTGCAGGCACCCACATGCCTCCCTTCAAATGAACAGACAAATGTAATTAGAACTTAAGTAAAATTGGCAGCTCCTTATGGAAGAGGATGAAGCAGAGCCTGTGACTGAGGTACAGGCGGCAGATCCTTAGGTCTTGATCACAGACTGCCTCTTGACTTGAGCAATGGTGATGGGAAAACCAATATACTATGCCTACAAAAGCCACACATGCACATATGTGCATACATGTGTCTGTATGTGCATATACAGCATTTTATTTAACTTTTATACTAAGATGTAAAGTACTTTTTATTTCATGAATAATTTTCTCACATAATTCTCTCCCATAAGATTCTGTTCTATACACTACCGCCTAAATACAAATGTTTCTAGCTTTTTCCTCATTTATTTCCTTGTGAAATTAAGATCATATTTCTGTTGAGTAAAAACATAAAAAATCCTTCTTAAATTCATGTTACTTTGTTCAGATGCCAGAACAGGGCTTAGAAGACTGCCTTTGGGATTCATGTCTCAAGGACAACACCATATATTTCATTCAGTAATAAATCATTTATTTTGTTTAGTAACTAATGCCCTGACATTGTAAATGAGCCTCTGAGCCTCATGGAATAGTGTTATCACTGTGGAGATCATGCTAAGGATCTTTTTGATGGACTTCAAGTGGAAATAATCTGTTAATTTATTCATATTTTCAATAAAATCTGATGAAGTTTCCCCACTGTGCCTTTCATTATGATGAATACACTAATTATTGCTAAAGCTTGGATACCTGTGCTCCTGTCTTTCTCAATATGTCTACAGATTGCATCACTTGCTAGGAATAAAATATTCACCATGTAACTGATGTGAGAAGCCACCCAATTTATCCATTTTGAGAAAGTGTCTTGTGATATGCTTAAACAACATGTCCTCTTGTTACCAACACTGATATTAGCATAACAGTTAATTCTTATTGACAAGTGAACTGTCAGAGTCCCAAACAGAAATTCATTGTAAACAGCTTGACAATATTATCAAACCAAATAGTTTTGGAAAATGCAATGAATCTTGGAGATAAAAATGTTCATATTTACCAAATAAAATTTGATATGACTTGAATAAAAAAATCTGAATTCTGAGATGAAGAAACACACTTTATATGGGACATGAACTCAAAAGACTGATCCTTGGAGATTATTGTGTTTTCTAATATTTATTTTTAATTTATGTGAATTGGTGTTTTGCCTGCATGTATAACTGTGTAAGGGTGTCAGATCTTGGAATTACAGACAGCTGTTAGCTGTCATGTAGATGCTGGGAATTGAACTCAGGTCCTCTGAAAGAACAGGAGTTTATTGTTAAAAATTCTATAGTGAGGAGCTGGAGAGGTAGCTGAGCAGTTAGGTGCACTTTCTTTCAGGGGACGCAGGTTCAGTTCCCAGCACCCTCATGGTAGCTCACAGCCATCTGTTCCTCCAGTTCCAGGGACCAACTACCTCTTCTACCTTCACAGGGGCCAGGCATGCATGTGCTTCACAGACATACATACAGGCAAAACACTCAGACACATAAAATCAGATTTTAAAAACCAATTAAACAGTGATTAATAGAGCAGCACACATCTCTATACTTTTCAAGTCAGTCACTTATTAATTTATATCACCCTGGTTTGAATGGGTAACACAGAACTACAGAATTTGGGATGAAGTCATATACAATGTCAGTTTCTCATATTCCTTGATGCTATAGATGAAGAACATTAAACCCACCCAAGTGGTCTCACCTACTCAAGGACAGAGTGAAAATCTAAGGATAAGATTCCTGGTTTCCCACACAGTTCTACTTAAACAATGTGACTTCAAACAACAAATTTAGTGCTATCCTTTAAAAAAAAAAAAAAAACTAACTAAACCATGTTATTATTGAGAATAAGGAACATTCCTTCTTTCTCCAGTTCCAGGAATAAAGACAAAATAGCTGTGATTGACCAACACCAGTGTGGGTTCATGCAAGACTGAGCCTTTCCAGGAAAGCAGAGCATACCATGTGCAGAATCCAGTACTCAGCGGAAACTAAGAGCCATGTGTGCACGGGCGGTTGTTAGTACAAGTGACGTCTGCGCACACAGTTGCTCCATCACGCAACTCTAGGTTTTCTTAGAAAGCCTAAGAAACAAACAACAGAGACATGATCTCTGTGAATACTGGAAAAAGTTTAGGAAACATCTTTCCCATTGCTGCCTTACCACCATCCTCGGCATTAATGGATGTGCAAGGCAAGGCCCAGCTATCATATAGGAAAGTGCGATGCACTTTAGCCTTCAAAGCAGTTAAGATTTTATCAAGCTCTTAACCAAAGACTTCATGCCATCTATGATGAAGGTTCCTCTAAGGGAGGGAAATTAGTTACCACCTGTGTTATTGTTAGTATCTCAGACAGGGCATGCAAACTCCAGGTTCAAATGCAAGTACTTTGTATATTTAATAAAAACCGTCTAGAATATCAGAGGACAGAGCCAAGTGGTGACCCACGCCTTTAATCCCATCTGGGGGAGGAGAAGATCCTCAGAATCTCTGTGAGTTCCAGGCCAGACAGAGCCAGGCAGTGATGGCACACACCTTTAATCCTGGCTCTAGGAAAATTGAACCAGGAATTGAAATACCTGGGTGGAGAAAGAAATGTAAGTCAGGAGCAGGCAGAAGTTTGTCCCTTTGTCTGTACGGCCAGTCAGTCTGAGGACTTGCGGAGAAAGGACCTAGCCTGTTTGGCCTGAGGTGCTGGCTGGGTGAGAACTGGCTGTGATGTGCTCCCTGTCTCTGGGATATTACAGCTTTTCCCCAGGGGGAATTATTATAATACTAAACAGAGTTTGTGCACTAGTTCCTCACGTGCTGTTCCTCCCTTCCAGTCTGTGTTCCTTAGGCAGTGAGCCAGGGGCACAATGCAGCCACAAGTGAAGTTCACTGAAACACCACCCCTGGCCCTTCCCAGCCTCAGCTACTCACGAACCTCATGCCTTTGGTACTAAATGTTTAAGTCAATGCAGCCACAACAGCTTTCAGAGAAGCTTGGCCCTGGAATCTGCGAATCTTTCTCCTCCCCCCCCCTCCCCTCTTCTCTTCCTCTCAGAATAGCTCAATGCCATTTGCTTAAGTTTTCCATCAAAAGAAATTTTTTTTTTTTTTGCACAAGTGGCATACTACAGCCAAAATAAGCAAGCTACTGATCAACCCTTAGCCCGAAACTCCTTTATCAACAGTTGAAGAATTTATGATTTCCCCTATAAATATAATATAACTCCTTGGACAAGCAGCTGCTTTACCAACAGGAAGGAACATTACCCTGAAGGAATTTCAAGCCAATAGCCCTACTTTCTGCATCCACAGGCTTGTTGGACCACAACTAGCAAATGGATGCTGTGTTGAGGTCCAGCCTTCAGAGTTCTTCACTGGCTGCATCCAGCACTCAAGCTACGCAAATGGGACTAGGCCTCACTTGAGAAGATCCTGAAGGAGCAGTATGGGGGAAGCTCAGAAATGTGCATGGGTAAGTATCCCGAGCACTCCCGTGTCTTACCCTAAAAGCCATTACGAGCAAATTATGTGAAATTTCTATCACACATACACACAGAGAGAGAGAGAGAGAGAGACTGCTTAGACAACAGTGTGTCAGGGAGTCAGATTTACTCCTTTCCCTGGGCATTAGGTAAAGAAGAAGTGTCTCGAAGAACCCAGACTGTTCCCATTGCCCAGCTCCTCTGCCTTTAGAGTTTCAGGGCCCCAGAGCAGGGAGGAGGCACCAGAATGGGATCTGCACACAGAAGGAAGAGGGGCACTCAGTAGGTCTGCAGGGGGATCCCTTGAAAGTTTCAGCTGATTGATTGACAGCCGTGCCTGTGAGGAACTCAGACACCAGAAAAGGGCTATAAGGAAAGCCCAGAGAGAACTGTGTGTGCCTTGAAGACTCCTCAGCCAACCAATGCAACTAGAAAACCCCCAAAATACAGTCACTGAGAGAATGCCGACTGCGACATGGCTCAAAAGCCATGAAGAATCAAATCATCTCTGAGTAAAGTGCTGCCCTGGTCCTGTGGGCAACTTTTACAAGCAGACTCCAGAGTCAGGACATACTGACTCAAAGTCATTCAACAGGTTTCTAAAAGCCAAATGGGTCATAAAGGCTTCTCTTACCTTTCCTGTGTGCCTTTTGCATTGTTTTGTACTTTTCCTTTAAAATCCTAGCTACCAGGACTGGAAAATGACTCTGCAGTTAAGAGCATGTGCTGCACTTCCTTAGGACCAGAGTTTAGTTCCAAGAACCCACCTCAAGCAGCTCACAACTGCCTGAGCCAGCTTCAGAGCGCTCCTACACTTACAGCCTCTTTGGACACCTGTGGTCATGTGCACAGACCCACACATATACACATAATCTTTAAAAATAGAGAGTTATCAAAAGCAAGGTTTGGTTTTTTTTGCTTCGGTTTTTGGTTTCTAAGTCAAGATGTCATGAAGAACAGGATAGCTTTGAACTTGCTATGTAGCTAAAGCTAGCCCAGTCCTCTCAATTCTCTGACACATACTTGCAGTGTGCTGAAATTATAAAGGCATGTGCCACCACGCCCAGTAAAGAGCTGCTTTTTAAGCTGATGAAATTCTCAGGAGCTGTCTGTGGTTTCATGGTGTAGGACTACTCATTCTCCATTAGGGGGTTCTCTAAGATTAGGAAACCTGACACTCAGTGCCCCTTAAAAAAAAAAGAGAAAGAAAGAAAGAAAGAAAAAGTCATTCTGAAAGAAGGGAATGTGCCTGTGTCTGACCATTAGAAGCACTGATACTGAGAAAATGACTCAGCATTGTTTTCAAAAAAGCAGCATCTCTTGTTATCAGACGCTCCTCTGTCTATTTCAGTGAATATATGCCAAGTGTGTGCTGTACCATTCCTGAATCTAGAGACTTAGAATAAGAGGCATAGCCTCAACCAGTAAGCTTACACAAGTGAAACGGTGACTAGAAACACACAGCATGTGTGTGTGTGTGTACACACACACCGCACACACACTTACTTCACACATGAAACTCACCTGTTAGAGATAGCTTTTTATCTCAAGGTACTAGAGAAAAATGAATTTGAAAACTACATTAGGGGTTGAAATAGGGAGACCAACTTGTTAATTACATCCTCCCATACTTTACAGGATAAAATTGTAGCAGTGGGGTTTTAGACTTTTCCAAAGTGAAAAGTATCTTTAAAAGTAAAGACTACTTTGCAAAACAAAACTTCATTTTTAATACAGCAAAGCTCAAATTCTGTCACATATTTTTAGCTTTAGAGTAAAGGAGATAATGACCAATGAGAATAGATGGAGAGAGAGAAGAAAAGCTGATCACGTGTGTGCAAGGGTAGAATATACTCGAATCCTGAAGTATCAGCTTGAATTCTTGGTATGTTAGGACCAAAATGCAAGAAAGCAATGCTCAAAGCAAGGCCACTCACAGACCTTTGCAACTGAAGGCAATTCCTTTTGCATAAGCTGCTTTTCTGTTTTATTTCTGGTGCTTGCAGCAAAATAAAGTACTAATGTCTTTCAGCTGAAATGAGAAACTGAATGTTTTGAATTATGAAGTAGACAGAACTATTAAAAAGAATTATAGACTAAGCTTACACAGGTTGCCAAGACTTTTTATTAAGGTAGCAGTTGTTAGTTCAAAAAGAGTCAAAGAGTTTGAATAACAATTCAAATAAACACAGTAAACCATTTCAAGTGTGTGTGGGGGGTACGTCAGCACAAAACTGCAACAGCAACACCATCCAGGGGACAGGCACCTCCTGCCTCTTAGAAAGTCAGTAACCTCATTTAATCATAACATCTCATTTCTTATAACCCAGATTATTGCTGAAGAAGTTGAGGTCCACATTCTTCACCTACGTGGCTCAAGTCACATATTACTGGAACAGTAGTGACTGGCACAGACTGGAGCATGCAGGTCACTTCAGAGATCCATCCCTAACTGCAAGCTACATCAGTCACAATAGAAATGTGGAAAGAGCAGCCCTGGAGCCACGTGAAACCAAGGAATCGAGGTTCCTCTTTCCTCTTCCAAGTGAATTATCAATTTTGAAGCAGTCCCCACAAGCAATCCTATAATCTGAGTCCAGCTTCCTAGACTAAATTACATCCTTCTGCATAATCATGACCATGGCTGCGGTTTGCTAAGCTCTCCATCGTCAAGCACTGTCTCATGTGATTCCCCTCCCCTCCCCAAGTCATCACAATATCCTGCAAGTCAAGACTGGTGCTGTGACCTCCATTTTACCCAAAAGAAAAGGGGGGGCCATGAAGATCTGTTAGTGTTAGTCGTACATTTTGTATTGTTTCCTTGCAAACATTCTATTGTGATGGGTTTATGATCTTTGGGATGCTGACTCCCTTGTAGACTTTAAATCACATTACAACATTTGTGGCCACTGTGTGACCTCTTAAGGAATGCAGAAAGGGCTAGGGATATAGCTCAGTCAGTACAGTGCTTGCTACACACACTTTCCTGGTAACTTTGTAGGGCTTTTTTTATATTCGCATTTATTATGAATCCATGATCCAATAATCATCTTAAAACATATTTAGAAGATTCCTGGCAGAGCAATGTTGGAGACTATTCCAAAGTGTGACTTTACTGTAGATAGCAAATGCACACTGAAGCTAAACAGTATTTTTTAGAAAGTTAGCCATGTCATTGCCCTATGCGACAAACTTTTAAAAAAGGATTTGTAATAACTTGTCACCTAGCAACTGTGACAAACAGCTGGTGCAGCCCTCACACCTATAAATATGTTTTGGCCTCAGAACCTTTCATTCTAAGCTAGTGACTCAGGGTCTCATGCTCACAGCTAGTGACCATCTGTTGATGCTAATTCCTGTTGAATTTTTCTTAGAAAGGTCAGACAGTGTCTGATTACAGACTTTAACATCTCTTGGTGTAACGCGTCAGAATGTTTTTTAATCCTCTGGAGACATTCTCTGCCCTCTGCAAGTGAATATCTGTAAGGAGGGGAACAAAGTAAGAACGGGAATGAATGCCTTTCCCCAACACTGAGGTAGAGCCATGACACAGCAATGGGATGTGTCATCTAGAGGATTAAACAAGCAAACTGGAGATTAAGAAATTAAATGGCACTCAATTGGAAGCGCTCACTTTCTCAGACCAATTAGCCAAGGAGCAGCTTTTCCCCAGGCCACGGACAAAGAGGCGCCAGCTGCGTGGTGACTGTTTTTCCTAAGCAGGGAAGTTAAGCCCCACCTTCTGAGGGCAACACACACACACACACACACACACACACACACACACACACCACCTTCTGAGGGTGAGACACACAAACACACACCACCTTCTGAGGGTCACACACACAGCCTTCTGAGGGTGACACACACACATACACACACACATCACCTTCTGAGGGTAGCACACATATACACACATACCACCTTCTAAGGGCAACACAGACACATATACATACACCACCTTCTGAGGGTGAGACATATACACACCATCTTCTGAGGGTCACACACACACACACACACACACACACACACACCTGTTTCTCCCTCCCTAAGTTGGAAAGCAGCAGGAACTGATCACTCCCTAAGACCATCCTTACCCCATATCCCAAACTAAGCAATGTCACTTCTGGGTGGGGAGGCACAGACAATCTGATCCAGCATCTAGAAGGACGCTTCCTTCTGCTACATGTTGTGGTCTTCTCAAGTGCTGAAGGATAAGAAGCCAGCCATTTATAAAGTTTCTGCTTTTGTTAGTGTTTAATAACTAGATTCTATAAGTCAAGGGCCTGAGCAAGATCATGTCTCCAACAAGCATAAGCAACCACTCACTGAGACAGTGCTGCAGGAGACCAAATCACCCTTCCTTCTTGAATACCAAGGCCAAGTCTGGCTCAATCACTTCACTGTCTCTGAGCAGGAAAGGATTTCTACCCTATTCTCAAAGGGCAGATCAAAGTCAGAGTCAAGAAACAGACTTCACGGAAGAAAAACTGGTATTGTGGAGTAACTTTGCTAACTTCTCATTCTATTTGTGATCTGCAATTTCCAACAAACTTACAATCCAGGCTTCATTGCAGTTCGGCTTAAAAGTAAATGTCCTGCTTTTTGACCTTTGGTTTATCTGTGTGAAACTGGTAACATTTTTTTCAATAAGTTTCTAAGAATTAAAAAAAATAGTTAACATCATAATTTTTATCTTTGCTCCTTAACAACTAGACCCACTGCACTGGCTCTGAGCAGTACATACAACCTAAACTCATAGAATTACTGAGTCATTCCAAAGTGTGTCTAGCACCAAGGCCAGTGAAAATGAATTCTGATATATGTGATATACATACAACCCGAATTCAGAATTACTGAGTCATTCCAAACTGTGTCTAACACCAAGGCCAGTGAAAATGAATTCTGATACATGTGATAAAGAAGGTAACCCAGGGTATGATGGAACCTGGTGACTCTCATGCACAGTACAGATATCAACTACTAACCAATGTGTTAGACTGTTTGGCTGTAGGTCACATTCATGCCTTGGGCCTTTCTTTAAACAGTACATCTACTCATTTCTCTTAACAGGTAAGCCCACAGATGAATGACATAACCAGTAGCCTTTTAAAAGAATACGAGCATATGAAGATGACCACACCCCTAACAGTCATAAAAACAACTGCTTTTTCAACATGATATTCCTACTTCGAAAAACTCAAGTATTTTTTAAATAAGGTATGGTATAAACAGTGCTTGTGTCAATGGTAAATTGCATAATGCAGTATCCAAGGGCAGCATGAAAAGAACATAGGTACAGTATGTATTTGCATGAATGGTGTGCACAGTCAAGAAAAAGAATGATGAAATGTGACTTTCCCCAAACACTGTCAGAAGTCCGGAAAGAAGATAATCCCTAATGAGAAGTCCTACAGTAAAACAAAACTTTAAACAGTTTTTCTGCCTGATGCAGAGGCTGTTTCTATAGGATTATATTTCTTCCACTTCCTTATACACACAAATGACAATAGGAATAGAAAGGGTTAGCCTTTCAGTGTATTTGAGTTATAATATACAAGTCAGCATGTGTATATATATGAAGGGCTGCTTGCAAACAGTTATTTAAGGAGTCCATCTACTCCTTTCCATCATTTCCATGCACATTCACACATGAAAGGAAATACAGTTTAACTAAAGGAGATTGGGGCAGTCTAGGCTGAGCCACACCAGTGACATAGGTGCCTATTAATCTTGGCTCTTTCATTCTTACCTGTGGGTGACAGATACTTATCTTTGCCACCAGGGTTCTCAGCTGGCTCAAGTTTCTGCCAGCTGCATGCAGGGGAATTTAATGACTGCCCTCTGCAATTTATATGTGTGTAAAATGTCAAGCAGTATATTGGAGATCATCGGCTAGCCAAAAGCACTTTCAGGAAATCACTTTTGAGATATCAGAGAACACAAAGAGGTCATATATATGTGTCCACCAACCACAGTTCCTCAGGCTCAGAAGACCTCTGCCTTCCTATTCTCCATTAGGGTCACTGTTTACTGCACGTGCCTGGTAGTAAAATGATTTTAGATGCCTGCTGTTTGATACACAGGCACATACATATGCACAAATACACACTAATAAGAAGTAATAACTATTCTATTTTGTTTGTATACTATATGTTACTAACCTGAACAAGATTTAAAATATACATACAGAAATAGCTCTCTGATCAACCACAGTCATTTACTTTTCCTGGGTGAGAAGCATCCAGAACCATAAAAATAGAATTACTGTGGAGCATCCCTTTATGGAGCCTGGCCATTCTGAGTGCTGTTTCTACAACAAGTAAGTAGATCAGTTATAGAGTGTATAGAGTGTTAAACGTTTTTAGCCTGACCTTTAACTTGGGAACCTTGAGCCCTAGGTGAAAGTTACAAAGGTAATGAGTCTTTAAGAATGTACACACAACCAAATGAAACTTATTGGCCTTGATGGGGAAAAGAAAACCACTTCTTTTTAATGAGCAATAACTTTTAAATAACATACAAAGGAAACAGAGCGATCATCACTGCTTTGCTAAAGTATTCTGTTTTGAGTTAATTTGGTGGTGTGATTTTAATTACCAACAGGACACACTCTAAAATCACCCTGGAAAAAGGACCTCTAAGAATGCCTGTGAGAAATTACATTAATTGATGTGAGAGGATCTGCCTACTGTGTGGGCAGCACCATTCCCTGGGCTTGAGGCCCTGGACTGTACAAATGAAACTGTCCAGTTCCAACAGCCGTATTTATCACAGCCGTAGACACCACAGATAAAGATTAAATATGTTTGTATTCATCTAATTTTTATATCAATTTCCCATAAAATACTTTTAAGATAAAAATGGATAACTAGTTGAAGAATGAACCATTTCTGTGAATTCTGTCAACTCGTATAAGAGCTAGTGAAATTAGTGTGCTTTTAAGTAAACTATGATAAAGGCTGTGAGAGCTGAGGACAGATCGATCTACAGCATGGCTCCCACTAGGTAGAATATTTACGGGTCTGATTATTTTACACAAGGAATCCAGAAGTTTTTGCTGGAAATATGGAGCTCAACATAGGATTTTTGGAGTCATGGTCCCCTCTGAATGTCATACTTCCAAAAGCATGCAAATTCTGAAGTAGGAGGAAAATGAATACTTCTATAGGAAGGGAAATAATATGCAATGCTAACATCAGTGGCCCTTGAGGTACTATCATAATGTCAGATCTAAGGCCCAGTGATTCCCAGACCACAGGCCTCCTAGCAGGCTGGCAAAAGGGCAAGACAATTTTATCTTTTGGTGTTATACGAATATTAAAATGTAAAATGTCATAGTCAGGTTATATCAGTGTCTGTGGTTCTATCCTGGGGAAAAGTTAAAACCATAAATTATGTCACCTTTCATTTATGACGGCCTGCTCTGATGTCTTGGCTGATGATCGGGCCCTTGGGAACTGTGAGTTGAAACAGTTACCCTGCTGACCTGCCTTCCATAGCCTTAGCAGGCTTTGCCTAGGAGGACCACCTTCACATGCTGTCTTCCCTAGGTCTTCCTCCTTGTTTGATAAAGTTAGTAAAATACAGATCTAAGAACTCTGCATTTGATTAGGGCAAAGACTTGGGACGTTATTATAAACATGGCGCTGGAGATCCCAGAAATTAGAGCATAAAAGAGAATATACCAAAACACTGATTACAGCTAAATGTCAGGCCTGACTACCTTGACTAATTAAATCATTCTCGGGTTTCCATTACAGGGTTTTTAAAGATTGCTATTGCCTATGCTATATTACTAACAATGGTCACTTTTTTTTTAGCATTACATAACAACCCCTTTTAGTCAATATGATCTAGGTTATGTATCAATTTTAAATAATGCTAATCAGAATTTTGATATTTATAGATTCATGTTTTAACTTGGAGGCTAATTTATGATTAATAAGCCAAGTAATACAAACTGAAGATATCCAATTCAATCCAGGAAGTGGGGAGCTTATGTATATATGTCAGGGGGACTTAGAAAGTCATTAAGCAATTTAAAGCTAGGAACAAAGACTGATTTTCTTATATATATTTATGCAAAAAAGTTTTAATTGTATTATTTTTAATTTCTAATTTCACTTATTTCCAGATAGGTCAAAACTTAATGACACAACCAACACAGGAACTTTTAAAATATTTATCTCTCTCCCCTTGTTAACTGTTTTACTTATACTTTTTTGTGACAAAAAAAACCCTGGCTGTCCTGGAACTTACTCTGTAGACCAGGCTGGCCTAGACTAGAACTCACAGATATCTGCCTGCCTTTGCCTCTCAAGTATTGGTATTAAGGTGTGTGCCACAACTGCCTAGCTCAGTCTATACCTTTTTAATGGTGTGGTTATTAATTCTCTAACAGGAGCTCACTGAATCAAGAACAGTTAGCTGGGAACCATCTGGAAAAGGAACTAAGCCATCCAAGGATAGGCAACTGTCCACTGACATGGGCAGTATGTGGAGCCTCAAGGGGAGGGTTCAGACTGTGTTTCTGTGCATGGACTGGCACCTTGGAGCCCATTTCCTCCAAAGGAACACCTAACCCAGTCTTGATATTAGGATGAGGAAATCGGACTTGCCTGGAGTGGATGCTGAGCTAATCCACCTTGGAACCTCTTGCCCTTTCTGGGTAGGAAATGGGGGGATGGGGCACAGGGAGGCTGAAGGCTGACCAGGAGGGTTTGGGAGGGGGAAGGGAGTTGGAAAAAGGGGATACATGGATTTAAAAAAAGACTTTATTCTATAAAAATAAATTAAAAAATTAAAAAGAAAATATTCCTCTTTTTCTCTAAAGTCATGGACCTCTAAATTGTATACACAGCTTCCACTCACCTCCTCCTAGCTAGAACACAATCACATAACTGAGAGAGTCTAGGTCAGGTGTTGATGGCCATGCTATAGCTGAAACCAGAATTCTATTGCCAAAGGAAGAAAGTAGAACTGAATATTTGGGAATAACCATTAGAATACACCACAACAGCCCTGCTTTTGTTCTGTTACTTTAGTAGTTTTCATTAAATGCACAACTACCAGCACCAAAACAACAGACACAGAGTTGTGAGAATCAATGCAGCTAACTCAGAATCACACAGCTCTAGCGGCGGAAACAGTCGTATACGAGAGTAGTAGTAGGCAAGCATTTCTGAAAAGGGCCAGAAAGTAAACATTTACATCATTGCTGAACATGCTTATATGAAAGATCATAGCAGTGGTCCACTAAAAACAACTTAGAAAACAGGTGACAGGATGTATTTTCCCCCCGCAAAACACAGTGGTTTTCTAGTTCAAAGTGTCACTGACTTCAGAACCTGGTTACATGTACACGACAGGTACTAATGAACCCAATAACCAAACCAGAAACCATTAAGTACCTGCTACTAGGATACCCCTATTTCTTGAGAATATGCCAAGTTAAAACTACATTAATGGTTTATTTAAATTATTTCTAGTCTTGAAGAGAATCTGACAGGTTGAGGAAAATGCCCCACTTCCCAGAAGACAAGCAGACAGCCAAGAAAAACAGCACTTGGATCGGAATCCATCCCTTGCAGCTTCCAAACTTTTTCCTCTTCCAGATAAAACAATGTTTCCCAGAAGTCAGACAGACAAACACACACACACACACACACACACACACACACACACACACACACACACATACACAGTGAGCAAAATACACATAACAAACTCCTATTGTATCACTGGCAAGGCAGCTCTGCCAGGTTTGACATGTAACATCGCAACAGCAAAGCTTAAAATAACTCTTGGGCTAGAGGTTTATCCTAGCTTTAGCAAGGAGCCATCTACCCTTCAGCTTTGCTTGGGTAAATAACTGCCAAGGTCTTCAATGTTGGAGCTTTGGGAACTACTGAAGGGCTCTAAAAGGGAAGGCATCATCCAAGCCACTGAATACTTACAGGGCCTTTCAAAGTTGACAGAAACAAGGAGAAAGCATTGATTTGTTATTCCTCTTGATTGCCTTTCTTTCAGGCAAACATATCCCATTGCTTCCCACACATGGCTGACCATGTTAATGTGTTAGAGCACTCTTTCCAGAAACTACCAAACAAGGCTTCATGATCCTTACCAGAACCCAAACACCACTTCCAGTTTGAGAGAGTTGGCAAGGAAAATGAAGCTATGTACCATCAAACCTCCAGTGCTTGGGACACCACAGTCCCTACATCTTTCGGAGCTCTTGGGATAAAGAGGGAAGGGAGTAATCAGCTCTTCCCTTTCTTGCCAATGCCGATGTTTGTTATATCTGAGGTGAACTGGAAAGATCTCGTAGGTTCCTAAAAGCTAGCTTCCCAAGAATCTCCAAATGAAAAGAATAGTATTATTTACAATCTGTTCTGCTTACTGCAGTATGGAAGGAAACATCACTGATGAATGATCCAAGCTACACCAGAAACGCTGAATGTTTAACGTAGAATCTGATCCCTACAAATTCTTCTCAGTGCTGTAGAAACTTGCCTTTGCTAAGAACATAAGTACATTTTTAATCCCCTCTCCTTCTCTAAGGGTGGAGTCTATACATTTTATGACAATTTTAAGATGGCTCACTGGAAAATGGATTTGTTTTTTTAATTGAAGCACTTAAAAGTTCAACTAGCTCCGAGTGAGATATCATGTCCTGAGTCAGGAGTATGTGCACACTGCTGCCTCTGTTCTGTTTCTGTAGCCAGCAAGGTACCCCATCATCATGGTAATTACTGTGTGATGCTTATTAACATCTTGTGTATGGAAGTCCGTCTAGTTCTGGGAGCACCAGCCTCCACCCCAGAAACACTTGCATGCTGAGGATGAAAAGGCAGAAAACCTTTATAACTCACTGTTGCCAAGCAGAAGGAACATTCTGGGCTTTGACTCTCTCTTTCACCTTCATCCATATTAGGCACAACTGCAGCCCTCCCTTCCTAGGCAAAGGATCTGCTACAGTCTGGTGATGCCTCTTTGAGACACTACCACAGGCCACAGTGCCAAACCTTTAATAGACCTGGCTGGTATTTACCAGCGAGTGAAGATTACTCCTGAAACACGCCAACTCTACAAAAATAAAGTAGAAAAACGGGCGTGGCTTGATCTGGATGATTCCCAGAGCTCCCTTTTGAGGTTGTTATTTCATCTGCATCCACAAGGGAAAAGCTAATTGATCCACAGGAAACCAAGTACCTCAACTGTCCTCCTAGCCATCATGTGCTCTGTATGTCTCCAGGGACAGCTGGGACATTCCTGTCCGTCCCCCATCTCCTCCCCCCCCATTTCCCAATTTCAGCATCAGAACACTTTGTGACCTAGATGTACTCCAGGTATTGCTACATCCAGGGTTGCCCCTTGCCTTTCTCAGTCTGGGACTCTGAGACAGCAGGTGTCTGAGAAGGGGGGTGGTCACTGAAGACAGCAGAAGAGCAAAGAGAGATTAGTGTGAGGATGGATGGATGGGAGGCTCTCAGGCTGTGAGGGACAGTCTATTCTAAAAGTATGCCTTGGGGTCTGTAGAGACAGGCAATCTTGCTCAGTTTCCTCCTACCACCCACATAACTAGATGAAACATCCCTATCTAGACCAAAAAGCCTGAGAACAATATTCTCTCATGAAATAATTTTGATTTTTTTTTCCCTTCAGTTTTCTGGTAGACTCACAAGTAACTGCTGAAAAATACACATGGAGTTTAAAGACTCTTAAATCCTTCCTCTGATTTCCCCACCCCATTGGCTCTCGTTAGAGCTGAAGAATTTAGGCTGCAGCAGGGCCACCCAAACACAGAAAACTAAAAGTACCTGGATTTTAATAGAAGTTTGGTGGCTGCGGAACAAAACGCCAATTTTCAAAGCAACCTTTCTGACTTGAATGTTAGTGCCCACTTTTTCAAACACAAAAATGAGTGCTGTATTCAAATTCCTACCCTTAGCTGATCTAAACATCAGTATAGAACTCATTTTTATCCTCTAGTTTATGTTGAAAAATCAGATGACTAAAACATTTAATGTTCTCTTTTACTCTCTCTCTCTCTCTCTGTATGTGTGTGTTAAATTTACGCACACCCATATTATATTTTGGGGCACAAAATGCATTTGTTTAACATAGCAAGTGGCCTTCTGTCACTGAGGACGTGAGTACCAAAGAAGAACAAGCTGCCTGGGGTCTGAGCCCGACCCTGGCTCTTGCACCTGGTGCCTGAGGCCACAGCCATAAAACCAGGAGAGACTGAGGCTGAAGGATTAGAAGAAAAAACATGGTTATGCCATGAAGAAGGAGAACATTCAGAAGTGCATTTCAATATCCTCCTGTCTGGAAGAAACAATGTTCTAGAGAGAATTTTGGTATCTTTGGGGGGAACCAAAGCAAATATTTATAGATGAAAAGAGATGGTCATACTTTCACTCATTCAAGAAAACCTTAAACCTCTGGAGCTGAAAATAGGAATAAGAAAGTTCACAGTACTAATAAGATAAAACCAAACCAATGTACATGATAAATATGCATATTGTGACCCCAACCACCTCCGTGGCTATTCACAACCTTATAAGATACACTGTGTAGGCATCCTGACTTCCCGAAGAATCCATAAATGTGGTTAGCTCTTCAAACCCACAGGATCCGTGTCTGAGAATGAACCAATTTAGGCCAAACATATTTGGATGAAAAGGTTATACTTACATTGCAGATGAACAGACTTTGGTGCAGAAGAAATTTGGGCACCCAATATTAAAAGTGGGAGGCCTTGGGGGCAATCCCTAGAGGGACGGCTATACTTCTTACTCCATGCAGTCTGGCATAGCACTAATACGCACATGTGTTTAAACAATTATACAGAGCGTCAAGACAAGGTGAGCTAAACACATCCGCTGGGGTCCCATTTGAAACAGGAAGAATACATAAACCATTCAGACTAGATCCCCCAGAAACCCACTTCAGAACTGTTTGGGGAGCTGAAGAACAGATGTCTGCACCCACACAACTGAGCTGCCATCTAGTGAGGGGTGGATTCTCATGCTCTGTCTGCCGCTGGAATGCACACAAGAGAGAGACCACAGTGACTGACATTTGAACTCAGTCGTGACCCAGTTAATGTAGTTCACGGATCTGTGTCACTTACATATTTATTTCCTACTTCCAGGAATTTAACAATGCTCCTTCGCAACATTATGGCAGTCACTAAGATCAACAATTAATAAATGGGACCTCCTGAAAATGAAAATCTTCTGTAAGTGAATGGACAATATCATCGTGACAAAAATGGGATTTTTTTTTTAACCAACTCCACATCTGATAGAGGACTAATACACAAAATATATAAAGAACTCAAGAAATCAACATCAAAAGACCAAATAATCAACTTAAAGATGGGGTACAGATTTAAGTATAGTATTCGCACTACAGGAAACTGAAATGGCTGAGAGACACTTTGAATCTTAGGAAAGGGCAGAATGTTTGTCACCTCCCCTCAGACTGAGGCTCTCGAGCCATTCAGCTTATACAACAGGATGAAAATGACATCGTGTCCTGTTTTAAGAAAATGGCAGTTGATACTTCCTACCTTCTAATCTCCTTATTCCCTCTTTAGAAAAACCATAGTGCATGCCCCATCGCACTTATAAACGACACCACTGATTTCAGTAATGACTAGTAGATGTGGGTAAATCCAATGGATAGGACATTCTGGCACACTTTTAAAAATGCTTTCAAATTGTTTAGATGCCACTGAAAAATACTTTTAAGTAAAAATCAATACAAAAATATACATGTGTGTATATACACATACCATATGTTTATCATAAGTGTCAAAAATTTATTAAAGAAGTATAATATAATTGGAGAGAAAACTAGTGTAGAGAGAAAACTAGTACTAGGAAACACCCAAGAACCCACAAGATAAGACGAGCTAGGACTTCAAGCAATAGTGGAGAGGATGCCTAAACAGGCCTTTCCCTATTATCATATGAAAGTCTACCCTAATTGCTATTATAGAACCTTCAGTCAGCAGCTGATGAAAGCAGATGCAGATTCATAACTAAACACCAGGTTGAGCTACTGGTCCAGCTGGAGAGAGGGAGGAGAGATTGAATGAGTGATGGATTAGGATCATGATGGGGACACCCATGGAGTTGGCTATCCCAAGCTCGCAGACTCTGAAATGACAGCTGATGAACCTTCATGGAACAGATCTGGACCCTCTGATTATAGACGACATTCAAAAGGCGAAGGCTTTTGTGAAGCCTCTTGCCCTGGGACCAGAGTCTATCCCAGGTGCATGAACTGGCTTCTCAGAGCCCATACCCTGCAAGGGAACACCTTCCTCAGCAGGGGAAGAGATTGGGCCCTACCTCAACTGGATATTCCAAGCTGAACTGACTCACTTTGGGATTCCTTGCCCTCTGGGGAATGAACAGGGGGCGGGGATGGGGGAAGGAGAGAGAGGCTGGGGAGGACTGGGAGAAGAGATGGGAGGGGAGTGGTAGGTATCAAAACAAATTTAAATTAAAAAACAAGAAGTAAGTAGGGGAGGCTGAATTTGCTGTATTGGATTATGGACAATTTTCTGGCCAAGTTACTATGACGAGGAGGCCACATATTATTGATCAGAATGCCTGGTTCTAACATTGACATGAAAGATGTCTTCCTTCTGGCCCTATGGTCTTAACTGGTTGATAAAAAGCCCATTAAATATCCCAGTGAAGAAAAAAGTATAATTAATTATAGATGTGTGTACATATAATTTTATGTATAATATATCAGGGTACTGAGGTTATAGCTGATCTTTTCTGTTTTTTTCTTCCTTTTCTGGAATAACATTTTTATATCCCCCAAACAAATAGCTAAAGCACCCTTCAATAAAACATCCTCAGTGGAAAGATTTCTTTAAAAATAGATTCCTAATAGTAAATGAGACTGACTCTTCAAGAAAATATCTGTGCTCCCATACATTCTACACAACCTGGATAAACACAACATGAAGAAGTGAGGGAAAAAAAAGAAATATATTTTGATATCAATTTGCCATAAAGAGTCAAAAAGGTCTGTGGTGCCAAAAGGGGACAGCCTACCCAATGAGGACCTTGCTCTGTCAGTCACTGGGGATAGACCTGCTTACAGCCTGCTGCAGATACTCTGTGCCCTTTGGTGTTATACACTAACAACCTTCATCATATGTGAGTGGCGGTAGCAAAGACATCATCACCATTTACTTATAGCATCGAAATCAGCTTTAGCAGGCTGAAAATGCCAGAAATCTGTTGGGGTACTGAGGGTTCAGGAAGCAGGTCATTAGTTCAGTGGTGAGTATTACAAACTCCCTTGCAATAAGGACAGATTGTATTATCCTACATGTTCTTAATCAGGTTCAAATATTAGCCCAGCTGGGTCAAAGTAGGATCTCAAGAATGATAAATATTTTCCATGATAGTCTGGGAGAATGGAGGAAGATAAATCATTAATTCCCTCAACCAAACTTAATAAACGTCTATGGCGGCTTCAGGATACAGACTAGAAAAGATGTAGCCTTGTTAAAACTAATGCTGATTCTGATGTTGGCCCACGATCATTTGTACACTGAAGTTGGCCTCCCAGGCCACTCTGGTGGTTCTTTAACTCACTTTTCAGTGACCTGCTAAGAATGGGAGCTTTTGGACCACAAGAATCAACAAAAAGATTGGGGATTCAGTTCCCCACAGAGCTACTGTTGATATCTTGCCAGCACCGCCAGACCAAGTAAGGGGTTCTTCACATGTCTCTTCCATTTATCTGCGGTGTGCTCAGAACCCTGTGTGAGCTTCACCTGCCAGCACTGATTCCCAAGTGAAAGGCAGCATGAATCCACTCGAAGCTACAAAAGCTTAAATATGTGTACTCACCAAAATCCCCTTCAACAGAAGGGCAAAATGCACAAAGCTGGGTTTGAGGCACCTGGCTAAGATTCTGTGTTAGACTTTACATTTTTAAGAAATGGCATTCTCAATAGATAAGCCTCATCAGTGATATAAAATCATACCTAAAATCCTGCCATTCTAAACTATTTTAACTATGGAAACCCAAGAATATATTTTGATCATTTTTTTTATTCTTCTAAAACTAAAACTCAATGCAATCTCTAACAGCGAGTTCATAATAATTAGCCCATGTGTGTTTAAAAGCCCTTGGATTCCTGAGGACAATAACCTTTCAAAAACCCAGCAACAAATACAAGCTAGACAACACTAATCTGAAAAATCCCAAGTCTGAAATGCCCTAAAATCTGAAACTTCCTAGGGCTGATATGGTCCCAATAAAATATATCCCAAAACAATATAAACTCTCATTTCAGACTTTATGGTCCCAATACAAGCACACTAAAAACAGTTTAGAGAATTAAATGTTAGCATGTATAGAACATAAGTAGGTTTCATGTATAGACCTGGTTCCCATCACCAAGATATCTAGTTACAGATATGCAAATATGCCAAGATGCAGAGAAGGAACAGAAGACCCTGACATCCAAGACTGCTGGCCGCAGGAATTTCAGAGAAGTGATGTAACAGTCCCAACAGTCCAGAGCAGAGGAGGACAGAAAGATCTGGAAACACAAATTGAATTCATAATTCTATAGTCTCGGTGGCCTTTGCAAACAAACTTGTATATCTTTCCTACACTCCAAGGAGTGACAGCAGTGCCCTGGAGCCCAGAACAGCCTGTGAAGACACCTGAGCTCTGGCACATATCGTTGATGTTCTCTTGCATTACCACTCTAAACCATTTCCTTAGCCCTATGACCCCAAGGGCTCTTGCCCATTGTTTCACCCTGTGCCATCTTCCCACTCAGACCATCCACTCCAAGACAAGAGGGTCCTACTGAGCTGGTACAGCAACCCATCCAGAGTCAGAGCTCAGCAAATTCCTATTGAGTGAACAGCTAACTGTGTGAAGATAATTACCCAGTTAAATCGCTTTCACGACAAGACACACTAAATGCATAAAATGAGTTTCGTGTTTAGACAGGTTCCATCCTCGTGCTTCAGGCCCATCTCCTTCCATGGCATCTGGAAGAGGGATAAGATGATTCACCCACACCTCCTTCACCCATCTAATCAGGGTACCTCACAGAGCCAGCTTGGCAAAAACCAAATGAGGTCAGATAAGGAAGCACCTGGCCTAGGGCTAATGTATAAGCTTTCCCATATGCCTGGAGCTACTTTCCTGGTTTTCCCCTCCTTTGGCATCCAGTACTTCTTGCTTAGATATCTATCTACCTTCCGGAGGCCTGCTTCAAAAAGGTTTTCTTGCCCTTCCCCCTCAACTCCTGAACTTCAAACTGGCAGTGATTCTTCCAGGGTTCATACTAACAGCCTTTACTACTGGCTAAAAGCAAGGAGGGTATCTTCTTTCATCAGGTAAATGTGAAATGGTATTTGGAGCCACTGGGCTGGGCTGTAAATCACCCTGCAGAGGGTGTCTGTGATGCCCGAGGCCCACATCTTAGTATTTATGTGATAGATAACCCTATTATGTGGTCTTCACTGATTTGGGGGTTTTTGTTTGTTTGGCTGGTTGGTTGGCTGGTTTTGCTTTATCAAAGACCAAACTCTAATTTAGCTCTCTAGCAGTTATAGAGCAATCCAGGACATCAAATTCCAAAATGAGACTGAAGTAACATAATCAGCCTTGATGTGAGATTCAATTAGGAACTGCTGTAATGAAGTTCAGAGAACATGTCTGTCAGCAGATTCGTGACTTATAATAGTTATTTCTCTTTTAGACACGGCACCAAGGGACTTATCCAGAGGTATGTAATCTCAGATTTAGCAAGAGGAAAATTCTCTCTCAATTATAAATGCTTTTATTTCTAGCCTAGCTCCAATCTTTTGCCATTTTAACCCAGAAAAAGGAAAAACAAACAAGTACGTGAGACAAAGCAAAGAATAAAATCTACTAAGTGTTGGAAATGGAAGTTAACTCATCAGAATAAAAACAAAGAGACAGAAATAAGTAACCTCACAGGAGTGAGAGATGGTTTCACTTACAAGACATTATATTACAGTCCTTCCTTGAAGACAATGGTAATTAATGACCACGTATATATTTATATGTATGCACAGACACATGCTCCTTCTCATCTATCCTTGAGGACAATGGTAATGCTCATGTATATATTTATATATATGCACAGACACATGCTCCTTCTCATCTATTAGTGAAACTTTCAGAGAAAAAGCTAAAGTTTGTTCAGTTGACATCACAAATAGTTCAAGATATCCCTTATCAACAATTAGTTACTATTTAATTTAATTTTGATAATGTTGTTTCTCATGAAAGCAGCCCTCAATCCAAATCTCTGACCTTGAACTGATGATAAGGATTCCTGGGCCCCTCCTGTAAAATGGTTTATCGATACATTCCACTTGACAAGCATAAAATGCCTAGTTGTTCAAAACTCTACTCAAGCAGTTGGTGGGAATGTCTAGGTGTTAGAGGAAAGGAAAAGCCTTGCTTTCTAGAATGTTCAGATGTCTGGGAAAATAAATGTATGACAACTCTTGGACCAACTTATCAACCAATGCAGACATTTAAATATCTCTGCAAATGTCCTCTTAGCTAGTTAATTAATCCATAGACCAAGCCATGCAGTGTTACAAAGAACATAAGCAGGTGCTACACTTAGTCTCTTCCTATGTAGAAAGTTGCTCAAAGAAAACCAATCTGTTTCTTTTTCATTTAATAGGATTTGAGGAAAATAGAACCTAGAAAGCTACAGAGGCATGCAGCCTGTTAAGAAACTATCACAACTGGTTAAATAGCCCCACACAAGCCATACCCTAGGCCACAGTTTACAGAAATAGCCTGAGGGGCTCTTCTTCCTAATTTTTTTTTTTTTTATTCTTCATGACCAAATTCTGGTGACCTCAACAGGAAATCCATTGATATTTAGTTGTTGTCTGTCCCA
This sequence comes from Sigmodon hispidus, assembly GCA_004025045.1. Classification (NCBI taxonomy): domain Eukaryota; kingdom Metazoa; phylum Chordata; class Mammalia; order Rodentia; family Cricetidae; genus Sigmodon; species Sigmodon hispidus. The sequence continues at coordinate 63,468 of PVIH01000249.1, forward strand.
TTATGTCTGTCTGGGCTATATGGGAGCCTGTATGGGCACAGCTTGCTTAAGCTGGCATACACCACCTACCTGCACCGTTGCCTTCCTGGTACCCACTTCTTAGCCGTAGGAAAGCAATGGAAATATATACAAATGAGTACCACATGCCAGAGAGCTGATCAAATTTTCAAAATGTATAGCTTAAGAAGTGCTTTAAATATCAAAATTGATAAAGGGGCTTAATATTCAACTCTTACCATGCCTGTCAAATCTTTACAATGCAAACTTAAAAAAAAAATTATGAGCTTAGATTTCAACAGTCATCTAGAGTCAAGAAAAAAAAATCAAAACCTTCAATCAGACTCACATTGTACATGGGGAAATAAGTTTTAAACATTCCAGGCTGTTACTTCCTGATTCAAGGAAAACACCAACACTTCTTTGCATGTATTTCTAAGCTTATGTTGCTAATTTTGTCTCTCTTCTCTTAGTTTCTGCCAAAGAAAATTTCCTAAAATTATAATTTTCATTTAAATATATTTAAACTTGTCAGAATACTTTTAAACAATGAAACAAACTCCAGAAAAATAAAATGCCTTGATTACCTTCTGCCTGGCCCGCAGTCGTCGCCTTCAGGCATTTTTGCCCTTTAAGAATAACCTTGGTGGCACCTGTTTGCCACAGCGAAAGATAGCCAGAGAATGGTGCCTTTTCCACAGTGCAGACTCTCAGAAGAAGGAAACGCTGGCAGGGGGGATTCTTCCCTTTCTGGAGAAAAATGCTCCTACTCTACTCAGAAAGTTGGTGTTTACAAACTTCCAAGTGCCTGCCTACTGCCTTGAATGAAGCAAAGCTGTGGATATTATGACAGCCCTCGGCTAAAAATAAAGAGGTCACCTCTCACTCCAGGCACTGTGACAGGCCACTGGACAGGAGTGCCGCCCAGGGGCCCAGCATTTTCCCTGAAGTCGTGTGAGAAGGTGTCACCACTTATGACTTCACCAAGCCACCTGCCTGCCCTCTTTCCTTTTTTTTTTTTTTTCCTGGCAAGATCTAAGCACCTATCAAAGGTGGAATGGCCACAGGCAGGTTGAAACCCCATTCCTGCTATCAGATCTCCTTTGAGTCACAGAGGGGAGTTAGAAAGAGGTGGGGGGAGAAGGAAGGGAACAAAACAGGGCTGTCCCAGCAACAGAGTGGGAGGTTTGTTTGCATAATAACCGCCACTCAGCAAAAAGTCTATTACTCAAAAAGAGAGAAAACACGCCACGCGCAAGTGCACACAACACAGAGAGAGAGAGAGAGAGAGAGAGAGAGAGAGAGAGAGAGAGAAAGAGAGAGAGTTGTGAAGGACGCTGCTTTGCAAGAAAAGCTCTCTCTGGATCATCTATCTAGGTTTGCCAACTCACAATAAGCATGCCCATGAGTACAAGCCCGTGTGTCCCCTTGATCCCTGGCCTCCTCAAAGCCAGGGAGCACAGGGAGGGACCGCAGGCACCAGGCCAGGCCGTGACTCTGGGGACTTTATACTTCAGCTCCTAATTGTGCATTTCTCAATTGCTACTCCCTGCACACCGCCTTGTTTCCAAAGTGCGGGAGACTCATTTAAATCTACCCAATAAATACTTAGAGAGTAAAAACCTGAACCCATTTTCTTTTCCTGTTTTCTGATAAAGGAATGTGGGGAGGAAGACTCAAGGCAAGGTCTAATAATTAAAAAGTGATAATTGTTTTCTTTTAAAATGTGTATGTGCCACTTGTGTTAGGTACCTTTTCTGGTACCTGTACATGGTATCTGTGTTAAAAATGGTTTTCCAGATCACTGAGGAATTGAAAAGTCAGAGAATTTAAAATAATCACCTGCTTTCACATAACTGGCTTTTGGAACCCATACCCTACAGAAATATACTTGCTCAGCCTTTATAAAAGGGAGAGGGCCTTGGTCCTGCCTCAACCTGATATCCCAGATTCTGTTGACTCCCCATGAGAGGTCTTATTCTCTTTAAGGATGATGGGATGGGGGGGAGCTGGGTGGTGAGTGGGAGGAGGGGAGGAAAAGGGGAACTGTGGTTAGTATGAAAAACGCTTTTCAATAAAAAAAATTATTTGGTTTCTTTTGGAAAATGGTGGTTTGTGATGTATAAATGCACACTTTAAAATAGATCTGCTTAAGTGATACAGTATTAAGTGATACACTGTGCATTGGAGACTTCAAGCCTAAGTTTGGAGCACACATACCTAATGTGGGTACACTTACTCAAATGTATAACTGTGAATTTTATGAACCTGCATGTCATCCTCGCACAAGGGCATGCCAATCTTCTCTGTATTATTCCAACTTTAATGTATGCCCTGGCAAAGTGAGCACTCTCAAATACTCAACTTGAAAGCAAAGTCACATTCAGAGTTCAGTAGATCAAAGCAACAAGATACTTCACTAGACTGCAGCTTAAGAATTGAGACGCTAAAACATAAAAAATAGTGTCCATGACATCAGTTCCTGCACTGAATTTAGGCGGTACCCGGGCTCATCCTGCCATCTCACACTCATTTCCCACCAGCCTAGCACCTTAATGTTACTGCGTAGCTCTTCAAGCACCCATCTATTTCCTCAATAGCTAAGCGGACCTCTGCTTCTGGGTACCACCCTTCTGGTACATCCAGCTGTATTCCTTCTACCTCTTGCTAGAGAGAATTCAGACTTGGTAGCTGGAGCTCCAGAAACTTCTGGACAAGATATAACTTGTGCAACAGAGGGAAAGCATGCCGAGTCCTCCAGATAAAGCAGCTTCCAGGACCAGGGGACACTGAGATGAGTCAACAGCCATGTATAATATATTACTTTTTTGGAAATTCTAGTTAGACAGAAAAATCTTTAATGTCACTGCTCTTCTGAAATTAGAGCAGTCTCCTGTTACCCATGGTTTTGTTTCCTAGGTTTTCAGTTGCCCACAACCAACCATACATATTCTAAAATGCCAATGGGAAGTCCTAGGAATCAACAAGGCTTCCATTTTATTCTTAAATCATCCTGTGCTATTCTCACCTCCAAATATTACCAGCATATGAATTTGCATAGTGAGTTTTCCCTGAACATAAACCACCTCCTTGAGAGCACACTGGAAACTCGGTACTTATCCTCCGAGCAATTTTCTGTCCATCAACCCTCACCCCACATGACTATCCGTCTACTTGGCTATACATCCCCACTACCTCTCACTGTAAGGTCAAACCCTTCTGCTGTAAAAACCCTCACATGTTCACCTCCTCAATCATCTACCTTCCCACTCTTTGACACGTCAGTATGTCTTTCTCCAGCAAAAGTTGTCCCTGAGGACAACAGAGTGGGTCTGACCTAGGAACTACCAACACAGGCTCTGGACCTAGATGTGGGTGCTGTACTCATTTCCTTCCCTTTGAGTGAATTTGGCAGATTCTACACAAATTCCTGCATGTGGGCTTCCTGGTGTGACTGAAATACTGTCATGTGGCAAGGACTTTGTGCTGAGAAAATGGCAGATGCACTACTGCTGTTTTTATTAGCATTCATATTGTGGGTCCAGGATGGATGCTACCCCAGACAATAATGTGGTCAGCTATTCCAGATGACCTACCTACTAAACTCTCAAGAGTCTAGAGGAACATTAACCTAAATCCATGGTAATATCACTCATTCAAATTTAGGTTCTACATGTGGCTCCAAAGGGACCAGGTCTTCCTTGCACATTGGGGACATGGTTATCCCCAAAGGCACATTGCAGGTTAGAATGTTAGACAGCTGCTGAAGCATCAGGTCATCCATCACTCTCTCGGGAGTCGCAGGTGGCTCTCGATCTCTGTGAACTCACTGTGCTGGCCCAAGTCTACATGGTACTGAAACCAAACAAGAAAGGCTAGCTTAAGGGGGCAATTTTCTGAATAACATCCTGAGTGAGATAACCCAGACTCAAAAAGACAAACACAGTATGTTCTTACTCATAAGTTGACACTAGATATAAAGCAAAGGATAATCAGGCTACATCCCACAGCTCCACAGAAGCTAGCTAGTAAGGAGAACCCTAAGAGGGCCACATGGATCACCCTAGGAAGGGGAAATAGATGAGATCTCCTGAGTAACCTGAGGGGGTGTAGAGGGGAGTGGATGGGGGCTAGGAATATGAGGGAACTGAAGGGTTGAGCTAAAACACGGACAGTGTGGGAAAGAAAGGAAAGCGATATCACAAACTTTAGACCTGTTGTGGAACCTGCTTGGGACTGGACTAGGCCCTCTGCATGTGGAAGACAACTGTGTAGCCCGATTTGTTTAAGAGGCCTCCGGCAGTGGGATCAGGATCTAGCCCTGGTGCATGAGCTGCCTTTTTGGAGCCCATTCTCTATGGTGGGATGCCTTGCTCAGCCTTGATGCAGGGGGGAGGGGTTTGGTCCTGCCTCAGCTAAATGTACCAGGCTTTGCTGATTCCCCATGGGAACTCTTACCCCTTTGGAGAAGTGAGTGGGGGGGGGGAAGGTGGAGGGGTGTATGGAAGGAGGGATAGGAGGGGGAACTGAGGTTGGTATATAAAATGAATTTAAATTTTTTTTAAAAACTTGGACATATAATAGCTAAGGTGCCTCAGAATTACTGATATGTCCTAATTCACATAAATAAATAGCAGAGACCAAAAAAAAGGTAATTTCTTAATAATGTCATTCAGCACCAGCTCAGGCAGCTACTGGGGTCAGGCATGCCACAAGGAGGTAGGGGTCCTTCCAGCTGGTGTTGGGAAGAGTATCTTGGGATGTGTGTGGCTAAGTTAGGGGAAGCCCAGTCTATTTCAGAGGCCCTATCTGTGCCCTCCTTCCTCACAGTCCTCTTGGTGGTCTGCAGCCCAGTGACCACTGGGCAAACCAGAAGTGTGGCTTGGCTCCATAGTTAGCCCTCAGGCAACTGGATCTCCTGAGGATTTTCAGGGCTTTTCTTGTAGGTAGAAATCTGAACTAGCGTAGCTAAAGGATTCTCTATAATCTACAAGTCCTCAGTACTAAGACTCCTAGCCATTTCTCTGGGACTCTGAGGAAGGTCTAGAAGACTGGCTTAGATGGGAGCTTTTCTGCCTCAGTCTATCAGCCTGAGGCCTTCTGGATTCTTTCTGTGTCTTCCTCTGGTCAGCGCCAGAATTCTCCAGGGTCCCTTCAGAGCTTTAATACCTTCAGTGTTTATCTCCTCTAATTTCTCACCTTTTGGTCTCAGATCTGCTCTCCCTGGCAGAGCAGACTGGATCCCTAGCGAGGGCCTCCTTGGGTAAGCACACTCCTCAGTCTCTGCTGCATTCTCTCTGAATTCCCCCTAGTGAAGGTAATACTTGCGATGTGTATCTCCATCTGGGCTTTCCCTAGAGCACAATCTCAGAACAAACCAAAAGTATCCAGTGACTCTACAGTCTCATCACACCTCCTTCATTTCCTAACTCCTCCCATGTACCTCCTCACATGAGTGTTGTGACATTATATGGACTAAGGAAGTTGTATTTAGTATTTATATATATATTAGGAGCATGACCCACTACTGTCAGGGTCTTCCCTGAACTTGTGTAGCTAAAGGATTCTCTATAATCTACAAGTCCTACTTGGGATTGGATGACTAAATGGTCTGCTCCTTCCTGGAGAGGACTAGTTCTTCTGCTCCCAGCATTCCTTAGTTGCCCATAGTTCTTTGTCTAGGGTTGAGGTCCATGATATTCCCTTGGTTGCAGGAATTGTGTTGTAGATGTATAGATGAGACTGGGAAACAATTATTTCTTACAGCAGCATTCAGTGCAACAAAATGCTCAAAACTGCATCATTCACAGTGGTGTCCACCGGACACCCATGACCCTTGAACGCTTGAAATGTAGCTAATCTAAACTGAGATGTAAACAGACATGCTGGTTTGTTTAAAAGACTAAACAGAAAATAGAATGTTATATGGATGGCATACTGAAAGAGTTATTTTGGAAATATTGGCAAATTATAGTTGTAGAAAGCAGTTTCACCTTTTTCTTTACCTTTTAAAAATATGTCAACTATAGATGATGTAATTAAATTCTATTAGAACTGATCAAGGGCTTTAATTAGCTACCAAAATTTGTCCAAATAAAACATGGTAGTGGTGGCTCATTCCTTTAGTCTTAATACTCAAAAGACAGAGGAAGCTACAGAATGAGTCCCAGGACAGCCAGGACTACACAGAGAAACCCTATCTTGAAAAAACAAAAGTTACAGTGAGGGGTTGGAAAGATGCTCAACATTTAAAAGCACAGGCTGCTCTTGCAGAGGACCTGGGTTCAATTCCCAGCACCCACATGGCAGCTCACAGCTGTCTGTAAATTTAGTTCTAAGGATCCAGCACCCTCTGAAGACACTGCATACACACAGTGCACAGAAATGCATAGAGGCGAACCACCCATACATATAAAATAAAAATAAAAAAGTTGAAAGGGGCAATGCTAACACAACCTTAGCAACGGTTTCAACATTTCTAGAATTGCTTTTAGTCAGAAGGGACAAAGTAGAGATTACAAAGGCACAAACAGGGTGAGAGCGAGAACAGTTCATAGGCCATTTCCTCCCTCAATATCTTGACTCAGAGGGAGGGTGGTCCTTTTCTCCCTGTCCATACTCTACGGGCATCAATACAGAATTAATTTTTCACAAAAGTTTGGAGTATATAGTATACGTTTTTGTAACAGTGGAACAGCCAGCGTACTTCCGGAGCAAAGTGAAAGTAAACATTTTTCTTCTTGGATAAAATAACAAGCAAATTAAATCAAAGGATTCGACCTGCATGTGTGTACATGGCACAAACAATGCCACTCACTACTGTCAGTCTGCGGGGTAACCAAGTGCGCCAAGCAGATGCCTCTCTCCTGCTCTGTGGTTGGTGGAGTCATACTGAGACCCACCTTGGATTAGTAGCTTTGACAACAACACCACAAAGTTCTTTTTCTCTTGAGTGCAATGTTATGCCAATCTTAACACAGAAAAGATACAGCAATGGCAGAAATAAGACATGCTCATGAGGTCTCAGTGGAGACAGGGGCTCACATGAGCTACATGACCTCAGTCTAAGGGCATCTTGACACAGATCCTTGTATACCTATATACCAGATACAGGTATGAGAAAAGAGGGATCATCCTGGCTAGATAATGAAAAAGAAAAAAATGGAAACCTTCTCCTCTGCCGTAAATAGTCTCCTCGTATTTACGGCAGACTCAACCCAGTGAAACTATCTTTTCTGAAAGTGTCACATAAGAGAGTTCTCCTCAAAGCTCTCTCAATTAAAAAAAAAAAAGGCAACTCTGTAAAAAACAGCACATAAACCTTTCCCACATCTGAGCTCTGTGCACTTCCTATCTGTTTTCTAGAAATATTCCTGCTTTGGGTATATCTGAAACTCGTTTATTAGAAGCGTAATCTCTAGTTTAGTGATGATGGGAGATGGGGATTGATGAATGCAAGTTTCATGAATGAGTCAGTCTCCTTAGGGCAGGATTAGAATAGTTATCTTAAGAGTGGGCTACAGGGTATATTCTGACTCTCTTAATATAAATCCATTATATGTCACTAATTTTTGAATTGTGGTATTTAGTAGTTAATGGCCATCTGAGTAGGTGAAGAGAAGTATACAGTTCCCTCATTCACTGGCCAGGCTCCATGGTGGCTGGGAGGAGAAATGGTGGTGGAGAAGAGAAGCAGGAAGTGGCAGGAAATTCTGTGTGCAGAGGCTGCCTCAGGAAGGATGCCAAGGACAAGGAGGCATTCTGGCAATGGCTTAGGGAAGGTGAAGAAGACGACAGTCACCCCACCTTGAGAATCATATCACATCACCCCACCACACAATTTCTCTGCTGTGTCCTGTCACTATTGAGACCCTTTTCCTAATCCTGAACTTGGTCTCTGTAAATGTGGCTGTCTTGTGGGGCTGAGGTGATCACCTGGGACTGGCTTTACTCCTTTTCAGTTCCTTATTACCACTTTCCTTTAGCCAATGTGCTTCTGCTTACACATCAATTTCTCTTTCCTATCTTCATCCAGCCACATACTCTTCTACAACATCTACCTTGCTCCGAATGACAGCTCCCATGAAATTCCCACAAGAATTTAGACACATGTGCAGTCTAATTCCTCAGAGGTTGAATAGCCCAGTAGAGTCAGTCTGTCCTCCACAGGCCTCAGGGGCTGCTGACTGCTCACTCACACACAGCTCTCTCTCCTCAATGGCAGCATGTGTATTTGATGGTATAATACCTTGACAGAGAAACCCTAGTTCCGAGAAATAAAGAACCAACAGCCAGAGTCATGAGAGAAGCCTGGCAGGTCTCACTGTCTGTGCAAGTAGAAAGCAATGGAAACTTTCCAAGGCCACAAGGGGTGGAACCAGAGGTCTTTGAGGACAAGGAAGACAGGTATGACTCGATGGAGGTGGTGCTCAGCTCAAAACAAAGTTTATCTCCAGCGTTTAAAAACACAGTGTAACACAGGGACAATTATATATAAGTACCTGTTTAATGATGGGTTATGAAATGACTTTCATGATACGCTGTTCTTCCTTATTACATTCTGCCTATGTTAGTGTTAAAACATTTTCCTCACTTGAACAACAACTGATAAGATGTTTTTTGGCTATGCATTGACACAGTTCTTTTGCAAAAAAAAAAAAAAAAAAAAGTCAAGCTGAGCTGAAGGTCACTAGCCACACAATTATGATAGTTCATTATTTTTACTGTCACTGCAAAGCTGTGGGATAGGTGACAGAAAGCTTCCTCCAAGGCTCTCCTTGTCCTGTGACATGTGGCAAACCAGTGGCCTAGGCCAGGTAAATTCTTCTTGTGACCCAGCCTTGGCCCTGGATGAGAGATATCCTCAGACATTGAAGGAACTTCTCCTTAGGACTTCCTTAGGGTTTGGGAAACCACACTACTGGTCAACATCCTCCAGCCTCTGGGCCTTCTTGAAGAGGAAACAGCTGCTTAAGAATTTGCTACAAGGAAGGCTGGGTGCCTTGCTAAACCTGATGAGTAGGAAAAGAAGATTTTTCACTTATGGGACCTCCTCACTGTTTCTCCTCAAGATGTGACTCCCCTAATAACTTGAAAGGCTGCAGTTCACTTATGGCTTTCACTGCCTGCCGATAAGCCACGGTCCCCACTAACAGGACAACTTGGAAGGGTCATCTGACACTGGTGTTTTAGTTAGTTAGGGTTAGTATTACAGTGATGAGACACCTTGACCAAAAGCAACTGGGGGGGAGGAAAGTATTTACTTGGTTTACACTTCTACATCACAGTCCATGATTAAAGGAAGCTAAGACAAGAACACAAACAGTGCTGGATCCAGGAGGCGGAGCTGATGCAGAGGCCAGGGAGGGGTGCTGCTCACTGACTTGCTCTCCATGGCTTGCTCGGCCTGTTTTCTTATACCACCCAAGACCCTCTGCCCAGGGATGACATCACCCACCTTGGGCTGGGCCCTCCCCCATCAACCACAAATTACAACCCCATCTTATGGAAGCATTTTCTTAATTGAGGCTCCTTCCTCTCAGATAAGCTTTGTTTATGTCAAGTTGTCATAAAACTACCCAGCACACTGAGTAATTTATAAAGTTTGAAGTTTTATTTCTTATGATTCAGAAGGCTTGGAAGTTCAAGGTCAAGGCACCTGCTTCTGACAATATCTGCCTGTCTCATCCCATGGTAGAAGACAGAAAAGGAGGAGGACACATCCAAGAGAAAGGGATGGTTCCCTTCTCATCAGGTCATCATTGCCACAGCAACTAATAACCCATGGCATCAGCATCAATCTACTCACGAGGCAGAGTCCACACAGCCTAGTCATCCCTAAAGATCTCTTCTTCCAACACTGACTTTGGGAATTAAGTTTCCAATCAAAGAACTCAGGACACGTTCAAATCTCAGTGTCCTTCAATGGATCATGAGCCATAAAGTCAGAGTTAAAGAACTCAAAGTTTTCAATCTTGATAAAATGAGCTCAGCAGTCTGATTCATGATTCCCTGCCCACCTGCTAGCATGGTGGAAGAATAGGTTCCAAGATGCAGCATCCGCCCCGGGAGTACACACAAACCTGTTATGATGTCTATGCTGGATCACTTTAAGTTGGACAGAACATCCATAGACATCACAGGCACTGCTATATACCCCACCAATTTTCTGCATATTCAAAATATGTAAAATCTAAAAGCCAACATTGGTCCATCACCATCAGCTAACTCAAGATTCCTTTTGCGTCTCACTCATTTTCTGGATAACATCTTTTCCCTTCTAAAAGCCCATTCAGGACAGCATACTGCATTCAAGCACTGAATCCACTTAGTTGCTCAGAGTTGATGAGAATTGCTGGGATAGGGTCACTCATGAGTTTTTTTTGCTTTTCTTTCTTTTCTTTCTATCTTTTGGGGGAAGTGGGGTTTTTGGTGTTTTCAGGACAGAGTTTCACTGTGTAGCCCTTGACTGCCCTGGAACTCACTCTGTAGTGTGCCACCACTTTTCAAGAACTTAATACTTCTGGGCTATTCTGTAGATAGCTTTCTGTTTGTATTTGTCTGCTACTTTTCTCGGATTTAGACCAGGAGTCAGCAAGAAAACCCTGAAGTGGAGTGTATCAGCCAACAGGCTGTACAAAGGGCTCACATCACTTACCGCTGATAATGTCGATTGGAGATTGGATTGCTTGGCAAAGCAGCATTTTCAGATAGGCACACTGTAACTGCCTCCCTCCCCACATACTCTAATCCAATCTACAGTCAAAGAAAGAATGATGTGGCACAAGGGATTAAAGTCTTAACTCCTGAGCAAGGGAGCATTGACACATACTGGGATTCTTCTCTTCCCTATTTCCTTAATGACTCATTTATAAACCCTGTGCTCTGGTCTTTACTGTGCATTATCAATGTTGCAATTCCAACTCTTCCAGCCTCAATCTTGCTTTTGCCTCCTCATCCTCTAACCCCCAACAGAGCCACCTCTGAAGCTGTCACTCCCGCCCACTTAGTGTTCCTCCTCTCAACAGGTGAGACACCGAGTTCTCTCCAAGATGACCCTGACTCCTCCCAACCCAGCATCAACACCAACACCTAACACCAGGAGCCAGAAATCATACGAGAGTGAAGATGGGCAACAAATGCCTGCCCCTCACTCATATGTCTGTCCCTATGAATGCATGTGATAAGGGATGGCAGGCATATGCACTTTCAGTATATGAGCAGTGTCCACAGAACTGGGCCATGAATTCTTTCCAATGTACTCTCATGAAGTCAAGAATAACAAGCTGCCATTTTTCCCCAAGTTGACAAAATTTAATACACCAAGTCCAGATTCCCTTGCCATGTGGGTCATCAGTCCATACTTTCCATGTTTCTCCTCTCTGGAGAGTATTAGACGAAGCCCATGGTTTAAAAATAAAACTTGGCTTCACTGCATGCACCTACTTTTAGTAGCAAACCATGGCAACCTCACACACAGTTCCTCAGAAGTTTGCACAATGGGTTCCGTCTCCCCAACAGACTTTGCCTTCATCTTTATCCATAACCAACCTCAATATTTTCCACTCAACTTGACTTTACATTGTTTTTTTCCATGAGACAAAATTGCAAACCATAATAAAAAATTTCAAAGTGCAATTCCCTGCTTCTGAGTTCTCCTGCCCCAGCTTCTCTGGCCAGGAGAGCAGTTAAAATGTTAAGTATCACTTCCATCCTAAATATAAGTTAAAAGCAGAGGAATACACTGTGTCAGAAGTTTTAAGAGAGGCCAGAAAAAAACATGAGTCCCATCACATGCACACAAGAACAACATGTTTACACGTCCTGGAAGGGTTATTATGGTCCTCTCTTCCAATGGAAGTTCACTTAGCCTCATGTGAGAAAAAAAAACAAGCAGTTGCATCAACAGTGGCAAGGAGCCTTTTCTGAGCTCTATGTGATGGACAGAAGGAGCAAGCCCATAGCTAAAGAGGAAGGCTGTTCTTGGGCCAGTCTGCTGAAGACTGAGGCTGGAGCAGATGAAGTCAGGCCTAGACTCCCAGATGAACATGACAACCACTTGGGTAAGACTTGGGCATGGAGACTGGGTGAATCTTGGATTCTAAGGAGCATCAGCTACGTTTCTCGGGGAAATGGACTAACATGATGAATACATAGAGAAACTGACTCAAAGAAACTGTTTATATACCAAGAGAGTTGGCAAGACCAATAGCTATGGGATGGTCCAGCAGAACCTCCAGGATGTAGTCTATCTACAGTCTGAAAGCAAACTCCTCTGAGAACCCCAGTGCACTCTCAAGGCTTTCAATTGTCTAGACAAAGTACCCTGCAATTATAGAGTATGATCTGCTTTACTGATACTCTGCTTCTGACATCTAGAATTACCTCCAAAACAGCATCATACTGTGTGTTTGATCAAATGACTAGAAACTATAGCCTAGCTAAAACTGACACTTTTTATTTTATGTGTATGAATATTTTGCTACACATATATCTTTAGTGTCCTGTCTACAGAAACCAGAAGATAGCCAGACCCTTCCCCTCTGCTCCCCTCACCAGAGTTACAAACAGCTGTGAGCTACCAATGGATGCAAGAACTAAACTCAGATCCTCTGCAAGAACAGCAAGTGCTCTTAACTAGAAAGCCTTCTCTCTCTAATCCCTTTGAATTTACGAAAACTTAAACATTGCACTGGAGCAGGGGTTGATCTCCCAGTGTTTGTGGAGGGCCATTACTCTGACTGTGAAATGGACCAAGATTATGTAAAAGCATACACTCTGTTGCTAAGAAAAATCAGTGAATTTTGATCAAGAGCCACTCTGTTCACTCAGTTGTAGGAATCATATTCTGCACAGATCCCTAGTGGCATTACAATCATAGACCAGCCATGGGAGTGTCAGTGGACTCCAGTACCAAGGATCTAAAGCAGGAACGAGGCTTACAGATACCACACCCAAATAAATGCTCCGTCATGCACTGCAAGAGAAAGAGACTGTCAGCAAGTAGGCCATTCTGTGATGGGCTGCCAGGTCCCCTGCAGAAATGACTTACTCTCTCTGCCAGTTGTGTGGAAGGTCGTTGGACCAGCTTGGCTAAAGAAAACTGTTTCTCCCAATGACAATGCACTAGTGGCTGATCAGACCAGGGATGCATATGCCAGGTTTCCTCTTCCCGATCTACAGACTTGGGATAGTACTGGATGGCTGTCCTGGCTCTGTAGTGACAGGAAAGACCTTCATCTAGACCCTATCACATTCTGCTTCTCCCTCTTTTTTCACCCCTGCCTGATGCTGATTTCCTAGAATATTCCTTGTCAAAAGTATGCCTCTCCAACTCAACATCAGCCTCTGGGGGTCCCTAGAGTCCCTAGGTCACTTGCCCAGGGCTCATGGTTAAAGTTCTGGTAGATGGGAGAGCGGCAATTGTAACCTAGACAAGCAGCCTCTGGGGTGGAACTAGGAACCACCAAGTGGAACCATGCTAAGCACAGGGAGTCAGTCATATGGACATGGATTTATTGGGCTGTGTAGACTTCAAATTCCGGCATTCACCTTTTATATCTGAATACAAGGCAGAGTTAATCTGATTTCTTTGTTCTGTCTGAAGACAGCCCTCATAACCAGGATGTGCACCAAGATTGGTAGCTCTCATCTGTAACCCCAAAATTTGAGAGACAGAGGCAAGAGGAATGCCATATACTTTAGGCCAGCATGGGCTGCACAGTATGCCATAGGCTAGCCTGAACTACATTCAGAGTGAGAGCTTTTATCAAAATCAAAAATCAAAACCACAGCATAGCCATGTGTTTGTGATCTTACAGACACCATGAATCAGAGCTAACTCAGTTTACCCTGAATAGAGTAGCTGAGGACAGAGAATGCTAGAGAAGGCACAAACCGAGGCTAATTTGGGAAACTTGTAGATGTCATTGAAGTTACCACACAAAATTGGTTAAGAACAGTAATAACAGCAATAGTGAGAATCAAAATTTTTTAAAAAAAAATGAATTAAGGGGTTGGAGAGATGGCTCAGAGCTTAAGAGCACTGACTGTTCCTCCAGAGGTCCAGCAACCACTTTGTGGCTCACAACCATCTACGATGACATTTAGTACCTTCTTCTGTATACTGTATACATAATAAGTAAATCTTGATAGATAGATAGATAGATAGATAGATAGATAGATAGATTTCATAAGGATTGGGTATGAGATATGCACAAGTGATTGCCTTGATAAAAACTTCAGCAACTCTAATTTTCAAAAGATCCTATCAGGACTCTATGGAGAAGATAATTATTCTGGAAAGTATGTCAGTATCAAAAAGTATCATAGTCAATAAAATTGCAAGTGGAGAGAATAGCAAAAGGACATTCTAGAACTGATACATTAGGTAAAGAAATATGATCTCATGTTTTCCATGAAGCTGAGACATGATTTTTCAGAGACTTATATTTAGTGTAAAGAATACCTCTTTTAAATGTATATTCCTGGAAGTCCACATGCTTAAGCTGTTCAACTGTTTTCCCAAGATACTGGTAGTAGAAAGAAGGGCATGCATGGTCACTTTGTGCAGATGGATACCCAAAGTCACTTTATGCCAGCCAAACATTGCATCTGAATAGAACAGGAAGCCATTCGATTAGCTCAAGCTGGTGTGGGTACCAGGCTCATCAGGCTCAAGGGAAGGGCAGGGACTGGGGAAGGGTAAGAACTGGGCTCTGACTATGTAAGATAAGGAAGAGGCTTCTGGGAACATTAAAAAGAGTGAGTCAAGGGAGTTCACTGGGCATGGAGGAAAGTGTTTAATACAGGACAGGTGGAGTCAACGCCTTTACACACCAGAACACTATGCAGTCCTTGAAAGCATGATTAAGAGGAACATTTGATGGTATGGGATGCTTGACATATTACGGACAGAGAGTGCAAACTTTTCTAGGAAGGGCCAGACAGTAAACACTTCCAGTTCGCAGCCCAGATGGTCTCTGTCATAACTGCCTGGCTCCAATTATCACAAGAAACAGGCACAGTGTGTAAACAGGAGTGTGGGCCAGAGTTTATAGCTCTTATGTTTTACTCAACTTATGAATGAATAAGTTGCCTATTTAGAAATTGAGTTCTAAAATACCATCTGCAAGGAAGAAGGAACCTCCGCACTTTTCATGATTGAATAATAGTTAGTGTTGGGATGGTTTGAATGAGAAATGTCTCCTACAGTCTCACACATTTGGTCTCTAGCTAGTGGCACTATTTGGACAGGTGGTGCAACCTTGCTGGAAAAAAATACATCACTAAAAGCAGGCTTGGAGCATGTACAGTCTTAGCCCATTTCTAATCTGTGACATGACCTCGCCTCTTCCTTTTTGTTGAGGGTGGGGGAGACAGGGTCTCACTCTGGAGCCCTAGTTGGCCTAGAATTCCCTTTGTAGACCAAATTGGCCTTGAAATCAAAGAGATCCACCTACCTCTACTTTCTGAGCACTGAGATTAAAGATGTGCAGCACCATATCCAGCTAGTTCCTAATGTCAGCTTGTTTAGCTAATTTCTTCATGTCATTAAATACACGAATGCAATTAGTACTATCACTAGTAACGGGTATTCTGTGATTGTTTACTTGTATTTTTTTTTTGAGAGTGCCTCAATATATAATCTAGGTTGGCCTCAAACTTGTAATTTGCCTCCCTTGGCCTGGTCAGTGTTGGGATAAAAGGGGGGAAGGTGCTATCCCATCTGGCTGTAATTTGATTTTTTTATTAGCAGTTTCCCCACATATGTATCCCTCTTTTTTATTTTTAAATCTCTCTCCCCCCTTTCCTCTCTCTAGGGGCGGTGTCTGTAAACATGGGCAGACACATGCCATAAACCACATGTGGAGGTCAGAGAGCAGTCGCCAGTATCAGTCCTCACCTTCTATCTTGTTTGGGTCGAGTCTCCTGTTCAGAGATGTGTATGCCAGGCTAGCTGGTCCATAGTGTCTAAGGATTCCTCCTTCTGTCTGTCTCCTATGTCCCTGTTGTAGGGCAGCTATTACAGGCACATGCATCTGGCTTTATGTGGGTTCTGGGGCTTGAAACTCAAATCCTTATATCTGCATAGCAAGCCTTTTATCCCGAGTCTTCCCCGCCCTGCACAGTGTAGTAATTTTCTCCGAGATAAAACTTTCATCTCAGAAGGAAGCTCCTTAAGCTCAGAAAACTGAAACCAACCAAATTCATTCGGTCCCTCCCGCCACATAAGCACTGAGGACTTCTGGGGGATACACTCAAAGATGAGATGCTTTGCCTAGAAGCTTGTTAGACCAGTCAAACTTCCTGGAAGAGATTCAGACCAACTGAGTTACCTGTAAAGAACATTCTCCAGTCTATGGAGCTGCCTGCAGGCTGTGCAGTATGCTCTGGATTTCCAGCTTACCCGAGTTATCACCCATGCAGGGTGGGCTTCTGATGACACAGATGTCTGAGTCATTTCTACTCCTGTACCCCAATAAAACTCATCACCTCCCCCAAGGCAGACATTGGTGATAGCCTTACTTTGATCTGTCATGCATTTACCTATTTGGGGTGAATAGATATTTGTTCTCATTTCCCCAGGTATAGTATCACACAATACTCTGTATTCTTGTTGGAATCAGATAAACATCTTTAAGTGAAAAAATAAGTCTGAGGTTCTCTCCTTAAAATTCAACAAATGGAAACAGAGTTTATGCATAGCGTCTTTCCATTGAGTAGTGTGTCTTGTTTCAGTTGGTTTTTTTTTTTTTTAGGCTATTTAATATGAAAATACAAGGAAAGTCATCAGATCACAATTTCCAAATCAGTAGGTGACAAGAAATAACTTATAGCTGTGTGTCGATGACCTGGGGTGGGATGAGGGTGCCTATGTAAGGCACAGGGAAGGTTGTTTTGACTGCATTGGCTGAGTCTCTGGAAAAAAGATTGCATCTTGAATTAGCAGCTTGCCTTTGCTGCCCAGATAAATATTGTGTTGCTAGGACCTAGACTGCCCTGCCACGTGGGTCACCCTGTCATATAATTAGCTTTTTATCATATCAGGTGCTGATCAAGCGAGCAACATTCACTGCTAATGTGGTAATTCAACAATAAGAAACTGTTTGCAAGGATCGGCACCTCACAGCGTACTTCACCCCTCCAGAGATGCACTGGCTGGTTAACTAATCATTGTTCCATGGCCAGCAGCTGCATCTCACTGTCGGTCAGATGCTAGGATGCCAAGTTTTCAGCTGTCAGCCAATTTGGGATAATTCTTGCACATTCTCGGGTGCCTAGCTGCCTGTTTCATCGATGCCCATGCCCACTGAATGTGGCAGAGAATGAAACTGTCATTGTCCTTTTGGTGCAGAGAGCTCAGGCTCTTTCCTGCATGGTCAATGGGAGGTGTTTTTGCCTTTTTCAAAGCGTAAGTCAACTCTAAGTAAAGGCTGAGGCAGCCTGGCAGGAGCCCACAGTGCTGTGCCATTGACTCCACATCATATACCAGTTCTGATGTCCCCAGAAGCCATGTAACTTCAACTCTACTTCCCCTCCTGGGTCTCTTCATGACCCCCTATCTCCCTAGGCATGGACCCTCCTAGGTCTCTGGTGCTCATCCCCATCTCACAGGCTTCTCCCACCCGGCTGCAGTTTTCCCTGCTGCCCAAAACTGCATTTCCTTGTCTGTGCAGCTATAATTGTGCCTGAATGGAACCCCACTAAATGGCAGTGTCACCTTCTCACTGTGGTGGGCACAGTACACGTACTTCCAAGGGGCATGTCCAAGTGATCCCTACAGCTGCTTGGGCTCTCTGTCATCTCAGGAAAGCTGTTTGCCTCCTCTGTGCCTGTTTCTTTTCTTTGCCAGTATAATGGGGATAAATGTGGTATCTCATCAACTTGTTTCAAAGAGTCTAAATGAAGAGAAAAGTATGCAAGGAAGATTCTGTATATAACTGGCTTAGATGAAGTATACAGGCTAAATGAGGCTAATCACAACAAAGCAATGCCTGGCACACTGGTTTTCCTATGTACATGTCTGCATAAAAGAAATACTCAAGAGTACTAGAGAGATGGTTCAGTGGTTAAAATGCTTCCTGCTTTCAAGAGGACCCAAGTGCAGTTTCCAACATCCACACTGGGGGGCTCACAGTCACTTGTAACTACAGTTCCAGAGGGACTTCTGGCCTCCACAGGTTCACATGCAAATTACAGATGACAGACAGTCAGATAGTTAGACACACGCGCGCGCGCATGCACACACACACACACACACACACACACACACACACACACACACACGCACGCACACACGCACACTCCTCTCTTCTCTCTCCCCCCTCTCTCAGTAAAATAAAAAAATCTTTAAAAATTTATGTTCAATCACAGTGGTGGCATATGACTTTTATCTCAGCACTTGAGAGGCAGAGGCAGGTCAATCTCTTTGAGTTTGAGGTCAGCCTGGTCTACAGACCCAGGACCTAGTCCCAGGACAGCCAGGGCTACACAAAGAAACCCTGTCTTAAAAACCCAAATATATTTTTTCAATAAAAATATTCAAGAGATACAAAGGATCTTTTGCATCCCTCACGTCTGTCTCCCATCACAATCTTTTCCTTTTCTTCCATCAAAATTTCAACAGAAAGGAAACAAGGTCAAAGTGAGGATCCAGCTCAGTGGGTAAGGCGTGGAGACATGAATTTGGATCGGTGGCAGTCACTGAAAACCTGGGCAGTATAGCATATGCTTGCATCTCCAGTGCTGAAGGGGCAGAGACAAGAGGATCCTGGGGGCTTGCTGGTCAGCCAGCCTAGCTGAAATAAAGACTTCCAAGTCCATGACAGACACTGTCTGAAAAAGTAAGAGAGTGAATACGCACATCGTTGACCTCTTGCCGCTATTCGTGCGCACACATATACAAAATAAGTAAAAAAGTTTTAAAAGGAAAAAAGAGTGAGTCCTGGGTGCCTTTTTTTCATTTTAATTGATCACTTACTGATTCTTGATGACAGGTAATAACATCAGTAGGCAGTATGTTCTTACTAGGCTCCAGGTCTTCTGATAGGTTTTTATAAAACCCCTTGGACTGTTTCAAGGAAGGTGTTCTTAGCCCATTCCAGAGCTAAGGAGAATAAAATCAAGATAAGCCCAGCATCCTACCAAGGTCATAGAACTTGTAAACAGCAGGGCCAGGGCTATGCTTTCTTTCCCTGGAATTACTCACTGCTTATAGCAACGGCCATACACTCATCATACATGCTTACTAATGACATTGACTGGTTAAATGAATAACTTGCTTAACAACGATTTATTTGTTGCCAATTGCAGGGCAGGCACCAGGAGGGCAAAGATTAGAAATGGTCTCTGCCGTTCACCAGGTTTAAGTATGGTAGGAAACAGAGACAGAGCAACAAATAATTAAGGAACAATGTGATCAAGGCTGTTACGTCAGGTGAAACACAGCATGGCATGGGAGCTCACACCAAGCCCAGAAATCAGCTGTGCACACGGCGGGAGGGGACTGCACAAAGACCTCTCAAAGGAGGTATGCCCCCAGCATGTTACATGAGTATTCCACACAGAAGTCAGACACCGTTAACACACATGATGTTAATCTTTCACATCAACTTTAACACAACTTGCTAGTGTTCAAAGATTTTTCTGTTTGCTTTGCCTCTTTATCACCTCCCTTCTCTCCCTCTCCGCTCCCTCTTCCTCTTCCTCTCTCTTCTTAACCCAATGCTGGGTCTCCACGAAGACAACTCAGAAGAAGACTGAGGCCATAACAGTGATGCTGTTTTTCAGTTTTTACACAGTATGCTCCTATGATCTGCTTATCTCTAAAGCACTTTTCCCAGTTATCTGGCCATGTAGATACATGCATGAGTTTCCCATATGAAGTCTGAGGGTCCAAAGTGTAAAACAGTCTCAGAAAAGTCAGCTGGGACTCTTCATGGCTGTTCAGAATCTTTGCTTTGTAAACTGTTAGAATTGATATATAATTCAGGGCTAGAGAATTGGCTCAGTGGTTAATAGCATTGACTGCTTTTCCAGAGGTCCTGAGTTCAATTCCCAGCAACCACATGGTGGCTCACAACCAACCATAATGAGATCTAGTGCCCTATTCTGGCCTGCTGGGATACATGTAGACAGAACACTGTAAAAATAAATATTTTTTTAAAGATTGATATAATACAGCTTACGTAAAACACTGTAAAATTTAAACTTCTAGTAGAAGTTGAAATAAAAAACTATTTCATGCCCACAAAATGAATTATAAAATCCAACCCAGATGCAAGATGAACTACAATGTGCTGATCTTAACTTATTATATGTGGTACTAAATAAATAAAGATAAATGAGGAAAAATAGATAAATAAAGAAAAAGAGATAAATGAAGAAAACCATTTTTAGGAGGATGCTTATCCTAGATTCTAGACTTGAGAAATTAAAAAACTATCAAGGTTCAAATACATGCGTAAGCCGTTGACAAATGTCTTAGTCCTCGAAGTCTCTTTTAAATGTTTAGCCTACAAGTCTCAGCTTGTTCTCCTCATCTCCCAAAAAAATGCCCAATTTTCTTTCTTTTTTTTTAAGCAAAGGCATCTTTTGTTTTTATTATTATCCACATTTATAAACAAAACAATAGTTTCTTTTTTAAATTTTTTTTATTGTGAATACAGTCACATTTTCTATCTGTGTATATCCTTGTTCAAGGTCCCTTCCTCCTCCCATCCCTTCCAGACACTCTCTCTTCTCCACTTCTCCCCATCTCCTCCCCAGCAAGGGCAGGAGGTCCCAAGGTCCCAAGGTTCCAATATGGCTTAGTTCAGCATCCACTCCTGGCAGATCCAGTTTCCTCAGCCCAACATCAAGACTGAGTCAGGTGTTCCTCTAGAGGGAGTGGCATCCAAGGTGTTTCAGATCCCAAACTGTTCAGTGGTTGTGGTTTATAACTTGGACATGCTTTGCTTTTTGTTTTTTTGTTTAGAGTCCACGAATGAATGAATACATCCCCTGCTTATCTTTCTGGGTTTGTGATACCTTGCTCAGGAGGATATTCGCCAAATCCATCCATTTGCCTGCAAATTTTAGGATATTATTTTTTTCTTACTGCAAAGTAGTATTCCATTGTGTAGATGTACTACAGTTTGTTAATCCATTCTTCAGCTGAGGGGCATCTAGGTTGTTTCCAGGTTCTTGCTATTATGAATAATGCTGTTATGAATATAGTTGAGCTAATGCCTTTGGAGTGTGACTGTGCATCTTTAGGGTATATGCCCAGAAGTGGTATTGCTGGATCCTTGGGGAGATTGATTCCCAGTTTTCTGAGAAACCACCATACTGCATTCCAGAGTGGTTGAACAAGCTTACACTCCCATCAACAACCTCTCCTGCATAGGCTCTCATCTGAGTCTTTTATCTTCGTCAATCTGACAGATGTAAGGTGGTATCTCAAAGTTGTTTTGATTTGTATTTCTCTGATGGCTAAAGATGATGAGCACTTTGAGCCATTCATAATTTCTTTTGCTGAGAATTCCCTTTTTAGATCTGAACCCCATTTTTTTGATTGGGTTATTCAAGGTTTTGGGCTCTAGTTTCTTGAGTTCTTTATATATTTTAGAAATCAGTCCTCTATCACTTGAAGGGCTGGTGAAAATCTTTTCCTGTTGACTGTGTCCTTGGCTTTACAGAAGCTTCTCAGTTTCAGGAGGTCCCACTTATTGATTGTTGTTCTTACTGTCTGTGCCACTGGTCTTATATTTAAGAAGTGGTCGCCTGTGCCAATGCATTGGAGGGTATTTCCCACTTTCTTTTCTATCAAGTTCATAGTGGCTGGGTTTATGTTGACCTCTTTGATCCACTTGGATTTGAGTTTTGTCCCGGGTGACAGGTTTGGATCTATTTGCATTTTTCTACACACTACCATCCAGCTATGCCAACACCATTTGTTAAAGATACTATCTTTTTTCCATTGAATATTTTGGGGCCTCTTTGTCGAAGATCAGGTGTTCATAGGTTTTTAGGTTAATGCCCGGATCCTCAATTCTATTCCATTGATCCACAAGTCTGTTTTTATGCCAGTACCAGGCTGTTTTTATTACTGTAGCTCTATAGTGTAACTTGAAGTCAGGGATGGTGATGCCTCCTGAGGTTCTTTTGTTGAGCAAAATTGTTTTGGCAATTCTGGCTTTCCTGTTATTCCAAATGAAGTTGAGTATTGTTCTTTAAAGGTCTGTAAAATATTGTGTTGGGATTTTGATGGGCAGTGCATTGAATCTGTAGATTGCTTTTGGTAAGATTGCTATTCTTACTATTTTGACTCTACCTATCCAGGAACATGGGAGAGCTTTCCATTTTCTGATATCCTCTTCAATTTCTTTTTTTCAGTGATTTCAAATTTTTGTCAAATGCGTCTGTTACTTCTTTGGTTATAGTTACTCCAAGGTATTTAATGCTATTTGCAGCTATTATAAAGGGTGATGTTTCCCTTATTTCTTTTTCAGCCCTTTTATCTTTAGTGTACAGGAGAGCTACTGATTTCTTTGAGTTAATCTTGTATCTTGCTACATTGCTGAAGGTGTTTATCAGCTGTAGGAGTTCCCTGATAGAATTTTGTGGGTCACTTATGTATACAATCATATCATCTGCAAATAGAGATAATTTCACTTCTTTTCCAATTTGTATCCCCTTAATCTCCTTTTCTTATTGCTTTAGCTAAAACTTCGAGAACTATATTGAATAGATAAGGAGAGAGAGGACATCCTTGTCTAGTTCCTGATTGTAGTGGGATTGCTTTGAGTTTTTCTCCATTAAGTATGATGAAAAATGCCCAATTTTCAACATCAAGAAAGTATGTCCAAAGGTGGACCACACCAGGAGTGTTTAGGCCTAAACCTTTCTCAATTGATGCTCAAAAATAAATAAATAATCCACCATGGAAACCAGCAGAGGACTCATGGGAAGGTCAAGTGCAGTATCTCAAACTTATCTACAGGTTCAGCTGCAGTTCCTGGTAATGAATAAGAGGAACTTACTCTAGCTGGTTTAAACAGAAAGCAATTGAGGCCAGGGCTCAGCATGTAGAGATGTTTGCCTCCATACCTGAGTCTGGTCCCTAGAATTCTCCTGGCAGAAGGAGAAAGCTGAGTCCTGCAAGGTGTCCTCTGACCCACACACATGCCTTATACACACACATGATAAACAACAACAAATAAATAAGTAAATGTGAAGTTTTCAACAGAGAGGATGCGAGTCTCTAGATTCTAGAAGTTTTCACTTCTAAATTCTGCAAATCTAGTCTTTTAGACTCTAGAAGGTATAGTAGAATGATTTTATTGTTTAGTATAATTTGGTAATATTTATTATTTTAGAGACATTTATGGTATAAAGGCAACTCTGGTGAAATAAAAAGGGGCAAGGGGATACATGCTGGGAAATGAAGAGGGGGAGCCTTCTTCCCAGAGCACACTGGAGCCAAGAACTCAGCAAGACCACCTCCGTGTCCAAGGTCTCCCAGAAGCTGGCCACACCCCAATGGGATTCAATTCCTTGACGTCACAAGTGTTTACCCGGGTAAATTTTGATTTCCCGCTACAAGAAGGTTAAAGATTGAGCTCACAAATGTGACCCAAGTTACTCCAAAGAGGTACTCTATCAGAAACACCAGCAACTATATGGGGTAGAGCTCAGCACGGCTCTGCCAATGCTAGCTCACCACTGCTATCTGAGGAAGGGATGTGTCACCTCTGACCTTTGCTATAGCAGATGATCCCTTTAAGCTTCTTCCCCTCCCAGCTGTGACTGTGTCTGACCAAGCGCACCTGGAGGGGAGGCCCCACAGATACAGACTTTCACTCTTCCTTGGAGGGAGGCTGGGAAAGTAAGTTCAACCTCTCTTTGGAAAGGCTTGCATTCATATATAGGAAAACCCCTCCAAAAGATCTGGTTATTCACCAGGAATGACACAACCTCTCCATTCCCAACAACTCTCAACACAACAGACTATCACATGTTCTCATGAGCTAAGATGTCAGTTATGTGTATGGTTCTCCATGTCTACAAAAGCTTTTAGATAGGAGTTACCACTGATTTGAGTGGTGTGACAGGCCAAAAGGGGAACTCCCCAAGGTTATCATGCTCAAGTGTACAGGGCTCCTCACTCATCCAGCCTCACTGCTGAGTGAGGAGGTGAAAAGTGGCGGGGAAGAGAGCCTGTCATGCTCCCTCCCGCCGACCTTATCAAGGCCAAGGCAATCATGTGATAATGTGTGAATCAATCCAAAGGGGTAGCCCGGGTATTTCTGAACCCATATCAACATTCACACCTCAGGTCCAGCCAGACCTCACTTTCCTTCTGAGCTGGCATTAGCCATTTCTCATGTCTGACTCCTAAACTCTGATTTACTGGTCTGCTGAGAGAAATCCTTCAGAATTCTGCTGTGTGCCATATACTGCAACACTGTAAACACACCCTTCAAAAGTCTCCATTTAACAGTCTCTTCTTTTTTAAGTGATAGTCTCTATTACAGGAGACAAACAATCCATAATAAGTACTTTTTTACACCATCTACTAAGTGTCAGCACTGCAGCAAGGCCTAGAAATTCAGGGCACCAAGGAACAGCAGCCCTAAATTAATGACGATGCTTATACAAAGTAATGTGTAGCTGCTGCTGGAACTTGGGATCCTGATAACTTATATTAAAACAGACCAAATGCCCGTGTGGTGGCACACACCAGCCATCGCAGCATTTGGGAGGCAGAGGCCGAAGAATCACCTTGAGTCTAAGACAAGCATGGGGGGGCATGGAATATAGAGTGGGAACTAGGCCTGCTTGCTATATATGATGAGACTCTATTTTTAAAAGTCTAAATACATACCTTCCCACCAAAGAATGCCTCTCACTACATTTCCATTTTCATAGTAAATCATCTGTTTTCTGCCATGCACTCCTGGGCTTTTGACGGAGGTCAGTCTTTGCAACATCACAATGCTGCATTTAAATCTCTACAATGCCAAGAGCAGAGAACATGCCCCTTGAGTTATGACCCTTAGATACACAGTCTTGGGCTGTAACAAGAGCCATCTTGTGCTTCTGCAAACGCTCACCTCACATGGAGACTCACAAAGCAAGAGCTGGCGGAATCCTTTTCTCTCCTTTGGAGCCTATCCCTGGAAGGAAAGAGGTGACCTCTCACCCACTTCACTTCTCTTGCTTGAGATGGATCAGCCAGCCAGTTTCAAAAAGGGCAAAATTTTGTCTCTTACAAGAGTTGGATTTATAGCCATGAGCACAGGATTTCTAAAGAGAAAAGCTCAGCTAAACCCAACAGTGTTGGTAAGAGGCAAACTTACTCCCCACTTGTGCAGACATGAAGAATCTGCTTGCTTGAGGTAGCCCCAAGAGTGACAGGCCTGTTGAGTCAGCCTGAGGGAACCAAAAACTGACTCAGTGCTGCAGTTTATCCTCCAGACCAGGAAATGCCCAGACTTCATAACATAAGACACAAAACACAGTCCTATCTCCCATTTCCTTTTTTGTTTTGTTGTGAGTCATAATCTTACTATGCAATCTTGGCTAGCTTGGTAATCAAACTCAATACCAAGCAATCCTCCTGTCTCAGGTGCCTGTGCACTCAAGTGCTAGGATTCATGCCACCAACCCATTTTCTTTTGTTTCATTTCTCACATTCTGACATTTACTCTTTTAGGAAATATTAATTCTTGTGCCAAATTATATTTGATAAAAAATCATGGATCATGATGAGGTATTAAAAGACTAAAAATTGGTATAAGGTATAGATAAATGCCAAAATAAATGGATACTTGAGAACAAATTAAAATTAGAGTAAATGTGGTTCATAAACTAATAGGTTCAAATTTTATCTCATGTCTTACAGTGTCTTAGAGTTTTATTGCTGTAAAGAGACACCATGACCACAGCAACTCTTATAAAAGAAAACATTTAATTGGTCTGGCTTACACTTCAGAGGCTTAGTTGCCTGACAACATGGTGGGAAGTTTGGCAGCATGTAGGCACACATGGTGCAGGAGACGTAGCTGAGAGTTGTACATCCAGATCCAGAGGCGGCAGAAAGTGTCACACTCTCCACACCTGAGCTTCTGAGACCTCAAAGCGCATCCCCTAATGACACAGTCTTCTGACAAAGCTACACCTACTCCAACAAGGCCACATATTCTAATAGTGCCACTGCCTATGGGCCTTTTATTCAAACAAGTACAGTAACATCCTTTAGGAAGATGACAATGCTTTCCAACACAAATTCGTTTTCACTATGTATGGTGCTACATGGGAAGCAAAGGCAGACAGTAGGGCTGCAAATTGGGAGTCAGCCTGGTCTACATGTGAACCCCCAATAGTGTGAGATTTATGTAAAATAGAAGGAAGGGAGGGAAGGAAGGAGGAAGGAAGGAGGAAGTAAGGCAGATAGAACACAAACCATGATCTGCTTGAGGGTTTCCAGAGATGAAGTTTTAAGCAGGGAAGAGAGAAGTTAGAGGCCAAGGAACCAAGGCTAGACTCTGCATTGACTTCCTATCATAATAGTTTCAGATTGTAACAGCATCTTAGATCACAGTTCTGCAGCCTGGAAAAAAAAATCCATGAACATTGGGCGATGGAATCTGATAAAAGCCTGGTGCTGTATTGTTTTGTTTTTTGTTTTCTTTTGTTTTTTAAAGATTTATCTGTTTATTATATATAATAATATGTGTCTGCACCAGATTTCATTCTAGATGGTTGTGAGCCACCATGTGATTGCTGGGAATTGAACCCAGGACCTCTGGAAGACCCATCGGTGCTCCTAACCTCTGAGCCATCTCTCCAGCCCCCATTGTTGTATTGTAACATAGCCATGAGATAGCAAGTGCCAGCTTGGATCTCTCCTCTTCTCAGCATCCTAATGACATTATACAGATCCCATCACCATGACCTCATCTAAATCAACCTCCCACAGGTCTTACCTCTAACTACCATTAACATGAACTTCAGGATTAAACCTGCAACATGTGAACTTCTATAGAACATTTTTAAACCCCAGCTTTTGTCACTGCCAAGAGGGTCGGGCAGAATGGTCCAATGGCATTCTTAATAGCCCTGGTATTCTGAGGCTAGCAAGATGATGCAGTGGGTAAAGGCACCCATCACCAAACCTAATGACCTGAGTTCAATTCCCAAGGCCCACAGGCTGGAAGGTGAGTACCAATTTCTTCAGGCTGTCCTCCAATGTCCACATGTGCACCACAGCACCCATACCAACAAGAAATAAAAATAGAACTAAAAACCTTACCCAAAAGTCTAATGCCAATTGACTTCCCTTTATCCATCTCCCGCTGACTAGCCCCAAGTCATGCTCACCATGTCTATCTTACCCATTGCTGGCATGAGGACTTTATAACTTAGCTGCATTAATCCAATATCTCTGTGCCCGGAAAGGCCCTGTGCCATGCAAGCTATGGACTTTGGAGTCCTCTCACCCTGCTACAACCTCTGGAGTTAAACATCATTTCATATATATTAAAAAGTGAAGAATGAGATTTCAAGATCATATTCTTTGCTAAGGGGGAAGTCCTTGTCGAGAGAGAGAAATGCTCAGTTAAAAATCCATGTGAGCCTCAGGTACCATCCTGTTAATGATTCGTCTCCACCTCCAGGTGATGCTAGACCAGCAGATTGCTAGTAACAAACATACCGCCTCACCTACACAAGGTGGGAGTTGACTGTGTGGAATTGGCCAAAGACCAACAGCTTTAGTTCCTAACAGGAAAAGGACAAAGGTATATAGAGGATACAGCATAGCCTCTCTCACACACAGTGTCTGTATGCACAGCTTACAGCAGAGTCACTACCCGGGACAACAGTCCCAACACAGACACAACACTCACAGCATTCAGAGCAGGAAGAGGAAGCCCACTTAGAGCAGGGACTCTCTGACTTTTGCTCCACTGACAGAATCACAGGATTTTTAGCAGAGGTAGAGAGACTTGAGATCAGCACAGCCTATTCCCTTCATTTGTTCCACATCCTCCAGAAAAGCAAACAGATGGCCGCAAGGTTGGACACTGACATCTCAGAGGATCCCAAATCAGAAGACATTTCCAGAGCTATGGTGCAACCGTGAGTCTTGGAGAAAGCTAGGAAACTTAACCCTGCCACACACCCACCTCCACTAAAGCGGGAGAGAAGATGCCTGGCTCCCGATGTCAGGACCCAGCTGCCAATCTCAGGGGCAGATGAAGAGATGGACTTGGATGATGGGAACCTGTGATGTGAAGGCTCCCGGCAGCTGCAGGATTAGCGGTCAGTCCTGATCCTGTGGTGTCTTGGGCTTGGCATAAAAGCTGCTTCAGATCACCGGCTCTTCCCACATCAAATGACGGTAAGAGCAGAGATCAGAGAAGCCCAATGCACACTAGCATCAGCGTCTGTTAAGCACTACATATCTGTGGTCTCCCTCCATCCATACTCACTGTTCCTCCTACTATAGTCATTTTAAAGAGTGCAGAAAAAATCCAGATGATCCAAATGGCCTTAACTAACAGAATGCTTCCTCTTGGCATAACACAGACCTGCTGAGACTCTGACCCTTATGGGGATCACAGACACAGCCTGGAAATGGAGAGGGAAGAGAGGCACATTACTCCTTAAAGAAACACTGAGGAGCTGCTGGGAAAACCCGACATGGTCTCACACAGCTTTCTAAGACTTTTCAGAGGTAACTCAAGTCACATTTTTTTCAGATATAAGATCCATACACCCCTATAAGGAGCACCCCAAAATTCTTAGCAACCCTATTTCCCCACAAAGAACAAAGGGTTTCATCACTTAATGGCTTAGAGACGCCTACAGAGAGAGACCAGAGGAAGGAACAAGGCTTGGCTTCGTGAACTGTTACAAGGAGACCAGAGAAAAGTTATTTTGCCTCTGTGCACTCACGTGCTGCATGCTGGGCCAGCTGGGAGAGTCCCTGGAATTTAGTGACTAATCAGACGATGGGCTGGGAACACACCCCTGAATGTCATCAGACTTCAGGCATTGGTACCAGGAGTCCAGAAATAAGCTGTCATCCAAAGGACGTGTGCCCTCTGGAAACAACATCCAGAGCACATTTCGTAATCTCGCACTGAGACTCATCCAGCCAGGAGACAGGCAAAGGTCAAGGCCGGGCCCAGCCCAGCCCAGGCTGCCTGCTCAAGTGTCCACCCTACTCCTAAGCAAACAGCTCTCGGCTTGCTGTCATGGCTTAGGCCCCTGTGTTGCTCCTGATCAACCTCCCAGGTACTAGGATGCTGCTGCCGCTTCCCCATGTGAAGCAAAGGTTGTGAATTATTGGCAGGTAGAACCACTGAGTTCCGCATCTGCCTTGAATGTATTGGAGTAACTGACAGCCATTAACGAGGAGGATTTTATTCACCAGACAGTGCCATATAAATACTGGTACTCAGCTCTCTACTTAGCAAATATGACTGAAGTGAGTGACATGTTTTAACATTTTTTAAAGTAATATACCTTTGTATTAAAAAGTGGAAATGACCGTTGGAACAGAGAAGAGAGCTCTTCTTGACAGTACACGGTCAAACAATTTTCACTGTCGCGTTCCTTTATTTTTATTCCTCTGTGTTTTCTGGTTAGGAAAAAGGTGTGGCTGGTAATACACATATTTTTTTTTAATCAAAAATCAGTTCTTTTTAAAATTATTTATATGTGTATGTAGTGTGTGTGTGTGTTTGTGTGTGTGTGTGTGTGTGTATCTGTGTGTGCCACTGCACATATGCAGAGGTCAGAGGTTAACTTTGAGGAACCTCTTCTCCCCTTCCATCACACGTGGGTACAGGGGCCAAACTCGGGTCCTCAGCTTTGGTGACCCATGTCCTTTCCACCTTTTTGGGAGTCTGTTCTTTCAAATTTTGTTTTTCTGGGCTTGTGTGTGGGTGGGTGTGTGCACGTGTGTGGGTGTTTTGTTTACAATGCAAAAGATCAAACCCAGAGCCAGGCAGGACCCATACTTCTGAGCCAACCCTTCAGCACTTGGAACTCTTTTGATTTGGTTCTAGAAATCAAAGGAAATTTATTTAAATCATGTTTGCACTTACCAACTGAAAAATACCAACAAAATAAGCCTGCTTTCGGGCTTCTTCTTTGGATGATGACCTCAGAGCTGTTGGTATAGAGGTACGTGCAGGTTCTCAGGCGCCTTCAGTGAGCTCATGAGCCTGACCTTGTCAACAAAGGTTGCGGATGCTCAGAAAGGTACAGCGCAAGGCAGAATGTGCCTGCCATGGGAGAACTGTGGGGGGCTTCCTGCTATCTCAGGAGTGAGAAGTAGACAAAAGCTATTATCACCCAAGCATGATGTCATAGATTCAAATAGGGCCCAAAAGACTAATTTCTCAAATCCTCTGATCCTGCCCCTTTCAAACATCATTCATAGCCCAGTGAATCATTCACTAAGAAAACCTAGTCCGGGAAAACTATAGGCCTGTTAATAAGTAATCTGGAACTAATGGATGACAGTGTGAGAGAAAAAGGAAATATCCCACCTATGCCGTGGCTGAGTGCTCTCAACTCAGCTGGCCTGGAAAGACCCAGGCAGGAAACCCTCTCACCCCAGCCGCAGGCTACCTAATGTTCAGAGTGCAGCGAGGAACAAGGCATGGCGACTGCCTGGGGAACCTGTCCTGTGGTCTGTGTAAACCACGAGCATTGGAAAGAACTGACTAAACCGGCCAACTGTAGGGTACATAGTATGGATTATGGACCCACTATCCTAGGGTTCCAGGATGAGCACCATCTGGAGCCTGGGGCTATTTAGAGCCCACATCAGACACTGGCTCTTACTGCCCAAAACCATGACCAGTACATTCCTCCTTTTTATAAACGTCCACGGTCTAAGGTATTTTTATATAGCAAGTCCTATATAAAATACATTGTCTCAGTTTCACACTTGACTCTTCCCCTAGAAGCATAGATAGATAAATAGACAAACAAATTCATATTTTAAAGCTAAAAATTAATTTATATGCCCATATTAACTTACTTTGCTATGGAGGTTCACTTAACTCAGAGTTTGGGGGCTGGAAGCTTAAGGCTGGGCACTCATTTGTTAAACTTCTGCTAAGTGCCTAACCATACATGCTATCATGGTCAGAGCAGGGCAATGAGCTCACACTGACAGGCAGATGCCAGACTCCAAGAGGCAGCTAGTCTTGCTGTCTATAATTATCCTCTTGGAAAAAGGAAGGAGGGCATCTCATGAGAACTACATGGTAGCATCCCCCCTTCCTTTCCCCTCCAGTTGATCTCC
This sequence comes from Sigmodon hispidus, assembly GCA_004025045.1. Classification (NCBI taxonomy): domain Eukaryota; kingdom Metazoa; phylum Chordata; class Mammalia; order Rodentia; family Cricetidae; genus Sigmodon; species Sigmodon hispidus. The sequence goes on from PVIH01000249.1 coordinate 94,777, forward strand.
AACAAAAAGCACCTCAGGAACAGCTTCCCACACCTAAGCTTTTCAGAGACAAACCACATCTACACCACAGTAATGTCTGAAGCTAGAACTGCGACCAAAGAAGCTTCCGTTGTTTGTCTGAGAAAAACAAGGCAGGAAATGTGATTATTTTATTACTAGCAGAGTTCTGTAGCCAGGATGTTCTAGAGCTGAGGGCTGAAGAGAAAAAGATATAGACTCCAGAGACGTAGGATTTACAGAAAATAAACTGTCCATTTAAATCATAAAAGTTTGATATATTTCCACTAAGTCACCACCACAAGCAAGACAGAGAACATTTCCAACTTGGTAGGCACACTCCCCTCAGAAGCTTCTACTATCTTGTCATTTGGGCCTCCAAGATAGAGGAAACAACAGATAGAGGCCACTGCTCTACTTTTTAAAGAAAAGATAAACAAAAAATTTAAGAAGTGGGAAGAAATAAGAGTCTTAGACTCAACAAAACCATTTTTCTTTAATTTTTGGTAAAACCAAAAGTCTGACTGTTTCCCACAAGCCCATGGGTTGAAATTTTGTTCCTCCTATAGAGTGGTGTGAGAGCATTTTGGCAGCATGTGGCCTGGAGGGAGAGCCTCAGGTCATTGGTGCTACCCCATAGAGGCACTGGACTCCAGTCTTTCGGTTCTCTTTCTCTGCCTCCCAGCTAGATGACAGGAGTGGCTTCTGCTGCCACGAGCTTCCACCATTATATACAGGGCTGTCACTGGTCCAAGGCAATGGGGCCCGAGCAACCATGCCCTGACAGTTAATACTCTTCCTCTTGGAAGGTGTTTATTTAACGTATTTGTCACAGTGTCAGGGAGCTAACACAAAGGACAAAGGCTGACCTCCAGACAACTCAACATAGAACTCAAGTGTGGATGTGTCAATGTTTACACTATGGTGGTTAACAGTGTCAATCTGACAGGACCTAGACTCAGACGAGAGATAAACCTCTGAGCATGTCTAGACTGGGCTACTCTAAATGCAGAGACACCATCCCATCTGCTGGGACTGTCTCTTGGTTGACACAGCTTTACAATTAAGTATGCTCAGTCTGCTTTAGCCAGTAAAGAAACTGATCCTCAGGTAGTTGAGCTGGTTTGTTCAAAACTTTATTTTCATTGGGGCCGTCTCATCTACTAATACTTGGTATACTTTTACAAGCAAAGGGAATTGTGCCAAGACAAATATTAATTGATATTAAGTCCACCTACACACCTAAGAACATATACATCTATCAACACACACACGGTCAATTAATATGCCAATGGTGGACTTGATCTCGCTGAAAAAAACAGCCTCATTTTTATGACCAGAGCAACCTTTAAACCTATTAAACAAAACTTTTAACAGCAGACAAACACCTTTGATCATAAAAATAAAATAAATAAACCCTTACCCTGTCTATCCAGCATCTGGAAGGGACCAGGATCAGAGTTATTTTTGCCCAGCTGAAGCCTTCCATGGGGGCTCTGACTCCCTCTAATCCCCAAACGCAGATGATCCAACAGTACTGCCTCTTCATTACGGCCATGTAATGAAAACACTCAAAATTTTGTTTTACATTTCTAATGCTGTTTTCTGAAATGTCATTAAAGCAGTTACATCCTTGGAAAAAAGCACGGACGACTTAAAACCCCTGGCATGGGGGAGATAACAGGGAAAAGCTGAAGTTCATTTACACAAGTTTGCTGCCTCTAATCTCTAAATGAGGCTGATGATCCTGTCTTAGGCCCTGGCCTAGGATGAATGACTGATCACACAGTAAAGCATACAGCACAGTGCAGCTCAGTGTAAATGCTAACAGAAGACAGTAGACCACCGCCATCATTATCACCCTTGACCCTCTGTTCCCTGATGGCTCCTCGCTTCACTACAAGCTTCCTGTTCTCCTCTGTTCCTCATAACTTCCTGGTTCCATTGTGCTCCCTTGCACTTATTACTGTTGGCTTCCAGAAATTGTCAAGTGACAATTTCCCTTCATTTCCACTCTAGAGGGAAACAGTGTTGCTAATTGTTGTCATCACAGGAACTTCCTCAAAGAGATAGGTCAACTAGCTCTTTGGGTCCCTCATTGTCCCTCGTTGGGTCCCTCTGTGTCATTCCTGTAAGGAAAGGCACACGGGGCTAGGTGCACAGAAAAACCAGGACTATGCAATGACAGAAACACAAGGAATCAAAACCCTGAAAGGAAACTAAGTTTCTGCGGCATATCTGCCTGTCCACAAATCCTGAAAGTTCATACTCTTGGGATAAATATGCATTGTCTGAAAAGTAGTCAGTTGCTAGAAGCATCATGTTGCCCCAAAGAACCCTTTGAGTTGAGCAGAAGGCACAGTCATTGTAGCAGGAAGTGGACAGGAAGAAAACAGGATGCTGACTCCAAATAAAAATTAACGGCAGGCTCCAACACTAAGAGACTGTGAGTGCAATGAGCACAATATTAATTTACTAGCCTTCCTTCAGGCATTCCTCACCAGTCTTTTTTTTTAAGTGTGCAATTGGTGTTCTCGAGGTCTTAAAGAACCAGTAAAAACTTCTGATGGTGACATAATCCTTCTCTGAACCAATAAAAACTTCTGACAGGGATATAATCATCCTACCCTCCGATCAGCACAGTCTACTCTTTACAGAGTGATTGATCATCAGAGTCTAGGAATCCTTCAGTACTTGCGTTCTCACAGCAACATGCACTCTCCTGCTACCTCAGCATCTCTCTGACACTTGACTGGTTTTCCCTAAGTTCGAGCCTCAGTAATATCTCAACACTAGTACCAACCTCATGTACATCAAGTATTCGTTGGAAAAAATGAACCCACTGACTGGAAGGTGACCACAAAGTGTAAGCAGGGATCCCGAAGAGCATGTCTGCCAGCCCCAGTGAAAGAGCATGGGAAGACAGCTGCCTCTCTGTCCATAATAAAAATAATAAAGTATCATTTATAGCTACTTTGTTCATTTGCAAGTAATGGGAGAGAAATCTCAGTGAAGCATGTTAGCATTAGCTCTAGATAAAAAAACATCAGGGTAAAACACACATGGCTAATAAAGACATGATGGCAAAGTACAGTTTTGACTTTACATCTTTAGACTTTACTCCTGCAGAGCCCAGAACACTTGACTTTCTGTTAACATTTATTGAATCATGAGCCAATAATAAGAACAGAATGTATTATATTCCTGTGCTTCTAAGTCTCCAGCACCTCAGGCCAAATAAACTGTTATAATTGTCCACATGACCTAGTATTTGGGTTAAGTTCTTTTTTTATCAGGCAGGGTTTTGAAACTCTTTATGAATTCTAGTCTGGCCTCCAAGTCACAGCTTTTCTACACAGCCTTCCAAATTCTGAAATTACAGGTGTGAGCCAGTATGAATGGCTGGATTTGATCATAAATGTCTCCCAAGAGACCCAGGTACTAGTTAGCTGCCTCCCTATGGCATTCTTAGAAGTACAGAGCCTTTTGAAGAAAGAGAATAGTTGAAACAATGTCCAGAGGGAACATGCTCTGGAAGAGGATACTGGGCACTGATCTCTTCCCCCTCTCATCCATCTGCGGTCAGGTGGCCAGCATCCTTCACCACTCACAACTGCCTCGATAAACTCTGCTGGCCCAGGGTGAAAGCGACAGGGCTAAGTGGTCATGGAACCAAAAGTATCTTCCTTTCCAATACACTGATGCTATGGAGTATTTTGTCATAATGATGGAAAAGTGAGAAACCTACCTGGACCCAATTGTCTTGTAGCAGCAATAGGAAAGTGACTAGGATGAGCCACGGTTCTGCTGTGCTGTGTATTCCTCCCTCAGCATAAATGAGGATTACTTAGGCTCCAGGGTTATGGGAAATGGAATGATCAGGATGGGTTGATGCCTCTAACTTTCACGGCTACAAGACCCTCCCTTTCTACCCAGCACCTACCACAATGTATATTATATAATTGTTAGTGGCTACAGAGTTAGCTTCCAGTGGTAATAAAACACAACTGTGAGGGTAGTAGGAAGCTGAAATGGCTTAATCCTCCATGACCCACACTGAAGTATCTACAATACCTCTTGTAAAAGTTCCCCAAATCCTGGTGTCTCAGAATTCAATGGTAACAAGCAAGGGAAAGTATCTAAAAGGATGTGAGAATCATTTCCCACGTTATCTGAGAGAGTTGTGAAACACTAGTACCACTTAACCAGAAGGCATTAGACATAATCCCCCCTCCTGGAGTCAGAAAGCCATGACCTCTAAGCTTCTGCCTCATAATCCTTTGCAAGGGCTCAGATTACTCAGGATTTGCCTGACCCTCTATGTCTGCATTCTAAGTAGTTGTATCAACCCCTTCCCTCCACTTCCCTTCTCACTATGTGGAAGAGGAGAAAACTGAACAGGCAGAATAAGAGTCCTGGGGCCGACCACCTACAGACTCTATCACATGCAATTCACTAACCCCAAAGATGAGCTTCCGGGGCTGAGTGGAAGCTGGTGAGATGGAGCTCCATTACGGAACTGTTGTCTTAGAAGAGGATGACAGGCCAGAGTGCTCTCTGTCTGCTATATGGAGACACAATGAGATGATGGTACACCCAGACCCAGAAGAGGAATCATACCAAGAACCTATACTCTCAGACTGGCAACTTCCAGCAATGTGAGAAATAAATGCTTGCCATCTGAGCCACCCAGGCCACAGCATTCTTTGCTGGAGTCCAAACCAAGAAACAGAATCTGAGCCAACAGGCCATGCTGAACCAAGGTGGGGAAGACCAGGCAGTGTTAGCAATGTGGCATCTGAGTTGGACACCTGTCACTGAGCCTCCCTCTGTTTCTTGGAATCATTTGCTCACCAAAGAATAGCTTTTCTCCTATTCCCAAGACCAACAGACAGCAATCAGGAGGCAAGGCGTCCTCTGGATTTTACAACTACCTTTCTGTGGTTGGTTCCCTATGAACCCCATATTCTGATTAACACCCCATTCCCAAGTCATGTCTTCTTTCACTATTGGAAAGCTCTGATGTCTTGACTGAGGAACCAAAGACGAACTTATAATTAGTTTCTAGTGCTCATGCTTCCTACACAGACAATACAAATTCTTTCACAAGGCATCACTATCTCCATCCACTCAGAAAAAGAGTGTGATTTTATCAGCTACAGATAACTTGTATGTTAATATTGTGGCTTGGATGTGAAATGCCCCTTCATATTTTGAAGGCTTGGTCCCCATCTTGTGATGCCATTGAGAGAAAACTCTGAGGACATTACCTGCATCTATAGATCAGTACATGAATATAAACACAGTCAAGCAGATAACTAGCAGATCGTTGGGAGACAAGCCCATGAAAGGTCTATCTTTCCCCTAGCCTATCCTCTTCCTTCTCACTTTGTCCTGTCCATCATAAGATGAGCCAATTTGTTCTAACACATGTTCCTCATGATGACCAGACACAGTATAGACAAGAAACCATGCTCTGAGGCCTCTGCACTGTGAGCCAAATAAATCCCCTTTAACTTTTCTCTATTGCAGGATATTGTTTACACTGTGTGAAGATGTACCTGTGTGTTGCCTCACCTGTCTAACATACCTGGTTGGATTAGTAAAGAGGTGAATGAACAATTGCTAGGTAGAAAGAAGATAGGTGTGAGTTCCAGGCAGAAATAGGAACTGTGGGGTAGAATTTAGAGTGCTGGAATTTGCCAGCCAGACACAGAAGGAGTCAAATATACAGAATGGAGGAGAGGTAAAGAGCCATATGGCAGAATGTAGGTTAATAGAAACAGATTAATTTAAGTTATAAAATTAATAATAGTTAGTTTGGAACAAGCCAAAGCTAAGGCTAAGTTTCCATAATTAATAATAAGTCTCCATGTTATTATTTGGGGGCTGGTGGTCCAAAAGAAGTCGAACAAGAATGCCCGACTACATTTCCTCAGTGATATTAAAACAAACTTTTCTCTCTGAGCTCATGAGGAAGAACTTGAAGTCATTTTGTTTCTAATCCCAAATTCATTTCACACTCACCATTCAATATAAAAATACAAGTTTCAATTACATTTAAAATTCCCCTTAAGGGCTGCAGTGATGGTTCAGTGGCTAAAGGCAGAGAATAATTTCTGTTCTTGCAAAGAATGAGAGTTCAGTTCCCAGCACCACATGGCAGCTCACAATCTTCTTTACCTCCAATTCCAGGGGACCTGACGCTGCTTTGTGGTTGCCAAGGGCACTACGTGCATGTAGTGCATTGTACAACCATTCAGGCAAACACTCATACACATAAAATAAAAAATACAATTAAAAATGTAAATTCCTCTCCATTATATACTGAGCACAATACAATATTTAAAAGCCCCTTAAACATTATTATCCTAGCCAGACAAATAGGCAACTTATTGAAATTAAACGTCCACATCTGAGTTGAGATTCTTTAGCTTGGAACATTTTAGAAAACAATATTCTTTCCATAGCAGATGGTTCCAGAGTCATGACTGAAAATTTCCTCGCTCATTTTAATTAAAAAAAAAAAAAGTCACTGGCTAAAAATAAGACAAACACTAAGAGAAAGATTTTTTTAATGTATTTTTTATGGAATTCAAAAATGCTATTCAAAATCTAAAGCCATAGATTTTCTGGGAGAAAAGAAAATCATACCAAGGGTGCTGCTTGGGCTCTCGGTGATATGAGACGGCTCAGAATGTTATAGTTTAAAAATACTCTCAAGGAAAACTAGCCAAATGACTGTAGGATTATAAGTTCTCTCTTCCAGTTGTTCAGGTATTAAAAGCAGGCTCAAGTAAGAATAGCCTTCAAAATAACTAATGAACAGCACATGAGTGATAAAGCAGTACTCTCCCTAGTCAGGGAGCTACACCACAGAGCTGGCCCTCTGTTAAACAGGCCTCTGCCAACTATGCTGACCCTGCACGTCCATTCTTCCCTGCAAAATCGGTATTACTATTAAAAGGAGATTTTAGAGGAGGCTTAACTAAAGAACAGATGGAGGACACATCCCCTTCTATAGGAGTGACGCTTTCTACTTGGGGACTGTGGGAAGAGAGGGGACAGGTACTGCCTAGAATATTGCATTTGTGGAGTTACTTCATCTAGCACCAATTTCCACAGAAGATTTGTTAACTAAGACAATCAGAAGCCCATCCTTCTACAGGCATACACACTCTGTCCCAAGTGTCAGAGCTGACCCCCACCTCCAGTAAGTCCTACCCAGTAATCCCTACACATGTTCCCCAGTGATCATGTCTCTCTGTTTTGAAAACAAAATCAAACTTCTCACTAGCCAAAAGTGGAAATAAAAAAGATCATAAAATAATGGCAGAGCAAAATGTGGTATTTCCAGGCAACAGGGCATTACTAGCTTGGCCTCAACAATTCCAATAAGGAATTGTTCTTCCACATCATAATGAATATTCCACTAGCTTCCTATTGTTGCTACAACAAACTACCCACCGGCTAGGAGCTTAGAAACCTCTCTCACAAGCACCACCTTAAACAATTATGGCCCCCAGAATTAGCCATCTCTGCTCCAGGGCTGTGCCCTGCCTTTTCAGGCTCCTACACTCTGGCTCCCTTCATTCACCTCCTGGTCCATCGCCAGCGTCCTCCCTCCACCCCAATCCTGCCTTGTTCTGCAGAGGACCTTGTGGTGGTCCTGAGTCCATGTGCATCATCGTCCAGACAATATCCACACCCTGCATCTGCGAAGTCTTTACTGCTGTCTAAGGTGCAGGGAGGGATCAGAATATGGACACAGTGGGGGTTGCAGAATTGGTCAGTCCGTTATAAGTACATCAAAGTTCTGGAAACATTCTACAGCACCATGGACTTACACCCTTCTAACAAACAAAGATTTTTGCCTAGAACTTTATACAGCTATTTTAAACCCAGAATCAATGAATCACGAATTTATCCTCTTTCTACACAATTGCTTAAAAATGAAGCAAATTTTTTGGGGGGTGTGATTTTTATTTTATATAAGGTTCTGAAGCAGAAGGGAGCGGGGATGTCTGTGTGTTTTGATTCGGGAGGAAGAATCTGAGAGAGTGGACAAAAGACTTGTAGAGATACAATAGACCCATTGAGAAGATTCTGACTGTGGGTAGGAACAGAAGCAAAATGGCCTAGACCTCAAAGTGCCCCTGAGTTCTGATCTCAAAGCAATCAGCTTGTTACAGCCATCTGTCCCCAGTCTGTGCTGTGCCATTCACTTGTGAGTGTCCTCCTTACCCTGTCCACCTTACTCTCCATAGGCACATGTTTCTTCACACTTTTCTACAGCCTCTACTGGTCTACGTTCATTTCTTTACTCTTCTTTACATCGCATACACACACAAATATGCATCCTAAGTATAGATAGATATAACTCTTAATTAGATTTTCTTCTTGCAACTGGGAATGAGCACAAATGTTCTTGTCTTGCCAAGATGCCTAGATGCCCGTTAGCGTGGACAGCTTCATTTCCCTAGTAGCCTCTTATTTCTTAGCTACCCAGAGCTGAGAAGTCCCACCTCCTACACTCCCCCTAGTGGCCATCATCAGAGAAGCAGCGCTGAACACATTCAATACTAAACCCAAAGGAAAACTTTCCAAAAGGCTTTGCAATGAATGGTTCTAAATCACTAACCTAGGCCCAGGAACCAGTGCCTGTTTCATACACCCTCCCATGGGTGCACTTTCCTTCAAGTTTTTGCTCTATAATATAATATTATCAGAGACTCACAGAAGCCATGGACAGTGCAAATAGATGGGATTCAAAGGTCCTGTTGTATGCATATAATAAAACATTACATAGAAACGAAAGTGAGCTTCAGCTAGGGCAGAAGCACACCTATGATATTTTATTGAGAGGGAATCTCATACATCCCAGGCTGTCCTCCAACATGCGATAGCCTAGAATAACCTTGAACTACAGACTCACCTGCTTCTACCTCCCTAGAACTGAGATTACAGACATGCACTACTACATTGATTCTATAACGTGTGAGGGACTGAACTTTGAGATTCATACATGCTAGACAACACTACCAACTGAGATAATCCCCAGCCCTCATATGTTTTAATTCCTTGAATTTTATTTCTAATACTTAAAAATTGCATATTCATTGCTGTTGCAAAGATCTACATCCATTTCCAGGGCCTTTGCCCTCTACTCTAGGCTGTCAATTCCTTCAGTCTCATGGTTCCCCAAAGATGACTGTGGACCTTAAACATCAAGCATAATTCTCTGTGTCATTTCCTCCAAGGTGACTTTACAATTGAGTCCCACGTTATACATGTCTTTGACAGGTCTCAATATCAAAGTACAATTTGAACAACCAACTTGGCCAGAATCTTGGGGGAGCCCTGTGCACAGCCTCGAGACCCAGCCCAGCAGCCCTTATGAAGGATTTGTTCAGTCTATGAATAGGCCCCTTCTTTTGTCCAGAGAGAAAGAAAGAGGCTTTGAGTCTCCATTGGATAATAGATAACTACAGAATTGTGCTCAACTGTTATTTTTTTAAGGCTTTATAAAAGGCCTATTGGAATTCTCATTTTGGCAGAAGATAGACGGTCAAATCTGTGGAGCTCAATGCCCAGGATCGCCTGGGTGTCATCAACCAAAATAGGCTTCTGCAGGCATCCAGCACAATCTGACTTCAGTGACTATATTTCCTGGAAAAGAAAACCCTTTCTTCACTTAGCACAGTCAAATGTAACTTTCACCAGAATATATTCCTTTAAAACTCATGGACACGCTTAAAGAAGATGTCTAGACAGCAAGATGTCACACTTACTTGTGGAGGGTCCAAGGTTACAATGGAGAGAGAACAAACAAACTTTAAGACACGTGAAAAAAAACCAAAGCAGTGAAGTCTGAGAGTTTAACCCACGAGGGTTGGGATTACTATTCCAGGAAGAGATTACACATGCAAGCTATCAGCTTGGAAATCTGGAGCTGCCATCCCACCTACAGCGTGTATGTAAGCAAGAGTCATAATGCATTTAAAATCATTTCCTAAGGCTGGTGATGTTGCTCACTTATATAGCATACATAAAGTGCTGGGTTCAATTCCTAGCAACACACCCCAAAACAAACAATAACAACAAAGAAAACCCCACATTTTTAACCTATGTTCCATTTGTCAGAGGAAACAGCAATTTAGAGATAATAGGTGAATTTTCACTTTTTTAAAAAGGAACAATGTCCTAACCATCTGCCATAAATGCCCTGACTCACTCTAGACCTGTGAGCTGAGTGGACACCACCACCTGGACTTAATGGTTGAAGATTCTCTCTCTCTGTCCTTCAAAGTACACAGTGGCAAGAGCAATTTTTGTGGGAATTATCTGGAAGCCCATAGAACAAAAGAACATTCCATGCCAATGCCAAATGTCAGTGCCCATGCTGCTACTCTGAGTGTGTGAGAAAAAACAAAACAAAACAAAACAAAACAAAACAAAACAAAACAAAACAAAACAAAACAAAAAACATGTGAGGCCAGAACAAGGAGGGGAATCTGTGATTTGGCCACATGGGAGCAAACCGCCAGGACTCCTGCTTAGCCCTGATGACTGGGATGGCCTGTACTCTGCCTCACGGTGAGTCAGGGCCGTGCATGTCCCAGCTGCAGCTGATTCCAAGGGCCACCACTGCCTCCTACAGACAGCTTTCTTCTAGAAGTTCCTAGACATCCAGAAGATCTGTCAGAAGTTCTCCAATGCTCAGTTGGTCTCAATTTCTATAACTTTAATACTAATGAAATAAACCTTAAATAGATTGATACTGAACAATAGAATGACTTATGAAAGAAAACCTAGCCCTTTATTTTGGATAATAATAAAAGTATAAAGAACTAGGTAAAACTATTTGAATGATACAGATTTAAGTAAACATATTTACTGAGAAAACTTGGCTAAACAGAAGGCACATTTACTTTTATAACAAGGTATACATTAAAAAAAGATAATATAGACATTATCATCTATTAACAGATGATTCTTTCAAATGAGCAGCCATGGTTTCGCAGAAATAAAAAGGTACTATGAGACTCGAGAGTCAGTCTCAACCTAATATGAAGGAGTCACAAAAGTTGTTAATTCAGTCCAGCAGCAGCCACCTCTGTACACATCCTGCACAAAGTCTGCAAAGTCCCTACTGTGGTGCAAACAGGTGAGAAATGAGCTGTTCTCAGCGCACACTCACTAGAATCACATTTGCACAAATGACTTGACAAAGCATCTAAGTAAAAGGCCCCAGTTACAACTGATGCTGTTAAAAATCAGAGCCTGGCTCTGGCATTACAAACAGCAATAGTGCAAACACACGCAGAGTCTACAAACAGTCCTTAAACATCTGAAGTAGTTTATACATGCTTATGTGTTCATGTGCATTATCAACTCCATGAGGGATGCTGAACACTTTCCTAAACTGAAGAAAGCCCTACAGCCAGGCAGCCAGGCTCAGGCTGAGATCAAGCCCAAACTGAAAGAAGACACTGGAAGAGGAAGTTACCCTTGCTGAGTAACCTTAGTGCCTCAGCTGTTGCACCAAAGCACCCTAGGGGACAATGACCAGCCACTGCCAAGGAGGACAGTTAGACTTTGTGCTGGAGTTGGTTCAGGACCCATGAATTTGAAATAAAAGGAGATCCTAATCCACATGACTCCCATGAGCACAGAGGGTGTCCCCTCTATTTTCAATGACCTGCTTACCATCATGTATGTTAACCTGTAAGTTTTCTTTTTTAATTTTTATTTTAACTTTTATTTTTGTGCACATTGGCGTGAGTATATCAGATCTCCTGGAACTAGAGTTACAAACAGTTGTAAGCTGCCATGTGGGTGTTGGGAATTGAACTGGGGTCCTCTGGAAGAGCAGCCAGTGCTCTTAACATCTCTACAGCTCCATAAGATGGTTTGTTTTTAAATTTTTTTTCACTGTTAAAGACACAGTCATACTCAAATCCAGATGCTTAGAACCACTGAGCATGCGCCCTGAGTTACCACCTAGGAAACTCAAGCAGAAATATTAGCAGTTCCCATCACCAGAGTCCTGACTGGCATGCCTCATAGGAAGCTTCAGTGAACAAGCACAGACATTCAAGACCAGGGGCATATATAATACAGTCCTTGCTGGGGCACTGGCACCATGCAAGATATAGCAAGAGCTGCAACTCCAAGATGCAATCCCCTCTGTAACCAGAGTCCATCCATCCATTCATGAAGAGGAGTCCTCCTGATGTAGGCCCTTCCCACAATGCCCCATCACTGCAGTAACACAAAACAACCACTGGTGTTTGTGGACTTAAATTTATGGCATTCAAATTCTCATCTTCCCAAAAACAATGTAATATTCTCTCTATATGTCTTTTATGGCTGAAAACATAAGTTGATATAGATACACACATATATATACATACATATATAGAGAGATTATATATATTGCATCATTTAAATCCATTTCTGTGGTGGAACATAGGTTGGTCCCATAACTTAGCTACTGTGAACTGCCACATAAATTTTGAAGGACACTTTTCACACCATAGCAAAAAACATGCAGACTGGTCAGAATATCAGTGACCTTGACAGAACTCTGCATCAAAAAGTACAAAGCTTTGGTTTGCTTGCTTGCTTTTTAATCCTTGGAAATCTTGTTAACTCACTTGGTCTAATCTTTCACCTACCACATTAGGAAGCAAGCTTCTATTTTTTTCCTAATGCATGGAAAACACAGGAAGCATAATTCACTTACTGTGCCCAGCATGTGGCTGAGAGCAGACCTGCTCACACCAGGCGTGTGCCTGGAGCCACCTGAATGCCTCTAGAACACTGCCTTGGGAACTCAGACGCTCTTCTCGGACTGTGTTCGCATCAGCAGCCTCCTGACTACCTGGCTTCCCAAGACCCAGTCTCTAAAGGAAACAGCCTCAGGCCAGGTGCTCCAGGATGATATCAACAGCCATAAGTCATGTCAAAGTGATGAAAATGGCAAAAACCACTCCTCAATGCCACCTCCATTTGGGCTTCCTGGAGACATCATGTTCTCTGTCGTTTCATCATTTTCATGGTTTACACCTGTGTACAGCTCTATGCTACCTATGCTTTACCTCAATTGTCCACTTCCCAGGAACACCAAGTCCTGTTATCATGATTAGAAATTGAGGCAAACATTGGGAAGTGACAAATGTCACCATGTACCCACCCTGAACTCCTCAGGGAAATCTAAAAAAACTATCATGGCTGACAGCTGTTTAAAGACTAGGACAGTAGATGCAGTGAAGTAGGTAGCAGACCAGAGCCTGGAACTGGAAAACGGCATCAAACAACAGCTCAGGATCATAGGCAGAGTGTGGGCCAAGAGAAGAAAGAACACTGGCTGTGTGCTTCATCAACTGCAGGGTGTGCAGCAGAGGTAGACCAGATGCTCCCAGCAGGGGAGTCTCACGGCATTGTTTATTTTGTTCCCCACTTTGTGTGTTCATTTTCTGGTGTCCACTTTGGCATAAATCAGGCATCCCCCAACCATCCTTTCTGAAGTAGCACAGATATAAATGGCCAAATAGGTTTTTTAAAAACTATAAGTACCTACAAGCACTAACTTGGCTGGAATATTAATCCTTAACCTTTCTCCATCTTTCTTAGGTCTCATATATACAGCAGGTAAAATATGTGTCTGTCCAACACTGTCCTAACTTGGAAGCATCTAACTCCCTTCAGGGTATATGGAAACTCAAGATGAGGGAGTAGGTGTAGCCCTAGTGGGGCACCTCATGTAGGATGTCTGCCTGTAAACTGTGAATATACTGTGACCATGTGTTAATAAACTGCCTGTTAATAAACAGAGGCAGGTGGAAAATCCAAGCACAGATAAAGGAGAATGAGGGCAGAGTCAAGGGGACACAGCAAGCTGCAGCCCAAAGAAACAAGATGTGAAAGTACTGGTAGCCCACTAGCCATGTGGTGACATAGATAAATAAGAATGGGTTAAGTTGTAAGAGCTAGTTAGTAATGAGCCTGAGCCATAAGCCAAACAGTTTGTAACTAATATAAGCCTCAGAATAATCATTTTATAAGCAAGTGCGATGTTGGTTTCGCACATGAGAACAGACACACATTACTAGAGCCACACTGGAGTTTATTCAAGAAAGTTGCTAGGCAGGTACAAGGGAAGAGAAGCAGAAGAGAAAAGGAATGGTCTTTCACATAGTGTTTCCTTTTAAGAGACGGGGTGGGCACAGATTTACATAGCCAAGTCTAGGGGCATGCCCTCCATATGCCATGTTGGGTTTACCATGTGGCCACTACATGCCAGAAATTCTTATCTCACCCAGCACCATGTTGGGTTATCGGACTAACATATTTACTACATAGCTGCTGTGTGCCAGGAATCCTTACATGAGGAATGCGAGCATAGACAGGTCAGAAAATGGGTTGGTTACAGGCACCCAAGTAGCTGATTAGTATCTAAGGCACTTCACGCCCAGTAAGCTTCAGTCTCTCCTTTTCCCATCCTCTTCTTTCAAGCCCTATGCACTGACAGCATAGCCAACCCTTCTGGAACATTTCAACAGAGGTCTATACCTCACTGTTACCCATTCTTCCACTGGACCAACTGTCCTTCACACTCCAGAACTGAATCTGAGAGAAAACATCAAAGAAGGGTCCTCTCTCCTCACGGCTGTATCCCTAGAGTGACTTCCTCATCTTCAACTGCACTGCAATTTTCATTTTTCCCCACTCTTGCAAATCATTTATAGAGATGTAGGTCCCTGCCACTACAACAGGAATTCAGTGATACACAGCAGCAGCTCAAGTCACCTGCCCACCCAATGCCCTGCCGTCCATTCACCACACCATTGAAGGAGAAAATCCCTACCTTTCACTGAGGCTTCTCCACAACTGTGCACCTGTAATAGGAAGTAAAATGTGAAACTTAAGCATGATGTCAACTCCCTGGGAGCATTTGCCAGCTTAGAAACATCAAAGGTTCTTCAAGCACAACATTTACAGGCAAACCATACAGTGTTTATGTTACTACCATGATAGATGTAGGCAACAGTCTATAGAACACTTGAGTATCATAAAGGCAGGACATTCTAGAACACTGTCCCTGCCTCCAAGTACTTTATTGCCCAGTGAGACAAAAAACATTTGTGCTTAAGAAAAGCATGTTGTCAATCAGTGTCAGACTTGATAAAAGGTGTTAGTAAGGTGTCAGTAAGGACAGAAAATGTGACTTTTCTAGTAGGAACAACGTAAGTGGTATTGAAGGGGAAATTGGCAAGGTGGACTCCTCAGATATTGGATACTTACATCTAAGCTTCAGTGACATCAACAGACAAAAAGTTGATTGATAATGATAATAATGAAGATAGATAGATGATGATTAATGGATGGATGGACAGACAGATTGATTGACTTACTGATTTGCTTTTCAAAACTCTGGGGACTACCTTTATTAAACCAGGTCTTGACAATACACTCTTAGCTACCATATTTAAGGAAGCTCTTAGAGAAACAACCACAAGAAGTTTTCTGCACTATCTAGCAAACCAAGGGTTAAAGGAGTGCCCTGTGTGTTCTTGAATGTCCCCTATCAAGTGAACATCCCCTATTAAATTATTCACAACATTTACGGCTAGGAAAAAGTTGCTTATGGCTTCCAATTCATTAAGAAATTTAAATTTGCAATTAATCTGGGATTCCTTTATTACCCTGGTTGCAGGAGCATAGGGTGAACTGTTTCTCAGTCATGTTAGGAGATTAGACTTCTGATCCTCTGTTAGGCCTCTAAACAACTGTGTTTCCCATACCTTCTAGAATAACTCAAACTTTCTGGAGTTGAGCAGCAGGTAAAACAAAGTCAACTTTAAGCCACGTGCTGTGAGCAATACTGTAGACTCAGCTGGAGGTAGATACGGATAGAAGCATACCAGTCTACCATCTCCTTGTGCTAATCTAACGCTTCACTGTGTTTCTGCAGCAAATGCAGAGCCAACAGTAGAGAGAAGAGATACCAGCGTGAGATGCTGGCCTTCTGTCAAGAATCTGAGAAATGATGATAGTTGAGGGACAAGAAAACTCCAGGACTTTGAAATTGCTACCAACGCAGAGCATAGTTCGGGTGGGAACTGTAGAGAAAGGGAGTTCTGACAGAGACGGGTCAAAGCACCGCATAACTGGCAAAAGGCTAAGGAGGGAACAAGTACACAAATAGCCGAGGCCACAGGAGCTGAGACCTGGTGAGTGAGCAGAGTGTACTGATACCCAAGCTTCTCAGGTGGCGGCTTGACAGTGCTTCTAAGGCCTAAGTTCAGACAAGGGGCTACCACACAGCCTACTGAGTCCAGGCCTAGATAGATCAGGTGATGACAGTAAAGGAAGACTGTGTGACAGACTAGAGATCATGAGCCCAGGCTCAGCTGAGTCTACCCCCAGCTGTCAAGAGGCTGCTGGCTGTAGCATCAATAGAAGTATGGATTTCACAGTGGTTACAGAACTACCCCCCAACATGGCTGTGGGTAGAGATGGGGACACCTGCTTCTCTTACAAGTTTTGTCTGAAGGTCTTAAAGCTGAGGTAGAGATGACTGACCCTAATGAGCATGAGGTTAAAGGACAGGGTGGTCTCAGGCAAGTTTGAGGATAAGGAAGAATCTAACATACTATAGCAGATAGCTTCGGAGCCTAGGAGTGAGCAGTGTTGTGAGGGTGCAAGAGAGTGATCGGTAAGTCAGGGAGGAGTACATGCTTTCAAGGCCTCCTACAGACAGTCTGCTGCAGCTGGAGGGTGCAATGACTCACAAATGGAAGCCTTAGGTATCTGTGGGTTCCACAAAGACAAAGTGGCTCACACACTGCATCTCTGCTCTGCTTTCACATGAAGTACCTGGGGTGTGTCAGAGAGAATGGTGGGGAGCAGGAGGGAGGTGGAGTGGGGTTTGCTGGCCTCTCCATGTTGGTACAGTGCTCCTATCTCCTGAGATGAAAACCTTCACAATCAGTCATCAGTGGAAGTATAGTCAAAAAAATATTTGGGGGGAAGGGAACAGTGAGGCTCACAAACAGCAAAGTTCCTATCTTTAGCCAAGAATATGGAAAGTGGGCAGCTGAGAGACAAGAGGCAGGAGGTCCCAGAAAGCTGTGCTGAGCAGGGCTTCACTGGCCGCTGTGGCCAGCATAAGCAGGAGTATCTGAGAATGACAGACACTTCTGAAGAGAGCTACAGGGCTACTGCAGCTGCTTCGAGACCTTGCAACAAAGTCTACATGTCCCTGAGAGCAGTCTATTGAAGCCAGCTCTGTTTGGGGGCTGGAAACCCTGCTGCCATCTCCAGCCAGCCATTCATGGAGCTCAATGGGGTCTTTGTAAAGGAGGCCAAAGAAGGCCCTAGGGTCTCTCCAGCCAATGACTGGAAAGTTCTGGGAAAGCAGCAGAAAGAAGTCCATCCTTTTTTTTTCTTTTTTCCTGTATAGAAATGCTGTGTTCAGAACAACATCATTCAATGAAACCCTGAGAGAAAGATTGGCCTGTTGCAGAGGTGGGGAGTGAGGGCAGAGGCTAGCATGAATGTAGCCCCATTGGAAGCTGTTGCTTAGAAATGACCTTGGCACAAAAAGACACTCAGCATAGCCTGACTGTTGAGAAGACAGAGCCTCAGATGTCCAGACTGTGCCAGTTTAACTGGGAGACCGCCTCCGTATGGCCTGCTCTGTTCTATATGGTTTTTTGATTTTATGGGTTAGAGTTTTAGACTTGTTTGAGGCTCACTCATTGTAGCATTTTACTTGAACCAAATTCAAGCCTATGGAGTAAGAATGGGTTTTCTTCTGTTACAGTATGAAGTGGTTCAGTCATCAAGGCAGGCTGAGCATCTGTGAATGTTGCTTCCTAGAGAAAAGGGGACTTCACAGGTATCACCAGGTTAAAATGGAGAAGATTACTCTGGGTTATCTGAGTTGACACTGATTACAATCCCAAGAGTTCTCTGTAAAGAGCATAGAGGGAGATGTTATGAAAGCACAGGAGAAGGCGATGTGATCACAGAGGTGATGTGATCACGGAGGTGATGTGATCACAGAGGTGAAGTGATCACAGAGGTGATGTGATCACAGAGGTGATGTGATCACAGAGGCAGGGATGTAGATGGCATAATTACAGCCAGGAGACAACAGCACCAACCAAAGTCAGCAAGAGGAAGCAAGGATGGTCTTTCACTAGAATCTGCAGGATGAATCAGACCTGCTGATGTGGTGTCTGAACTGACGACCTCCAGAGCTATGACAACAGTATTGTCTGCTGTTTTGAGCCACCAAATGTGTATAATCCATTACCCAGCCATAGGAAAGCATCTATCATGTGGCTTCTCCATAGCTAGGAATGGACACTAACTAACTCAAGAATTATTCTTTCTTTGTTTTTGCACGAGTAGGGACCTGTGCTCATTGGTAAGTGATACACTACTAAGCTAGATCCCCTTTTTATTTTAAGACAGGATCTCAATCAGCAGCCCTGTTGTGGCTTTGCACTTCCTCTGTAGCCCAGGCAGGCCTCAAACTTCTGATCCTCCCATCTTAACCTCCAAGCAGCTGAGGTTACGGGCCTGCTTCATCTGCCCAGACTTGAGAATCAAAGGCTGCAGGCTGGTAGGCCTCCACCTCCTGGATGTTTTTGAAGGACAGTTTGCCATGCAGAAGAATCTCAAAGACACTGCTTGCAAACAGGTTCTCCACTGTGTAACTAACAAAATGACTGCTGGTGGGTCAGGAAGGATTAGAAGCACTGCTGGAGGACTTCAATTCTGGCCCCACACTCAGAAGCCAAGTCCTCCAAGCTTTTTTTTAACATGTACCTAAGCAATGGGCAAAGTGAACATACAACAGAAAATACTAAGGCGCTCCACTTCCAGGCGGTCAGCTTGCTTTAAAGGCTGCTAAACATACCTGTAAATGACTACATCTTCTTGCATTCTCCTGAGGGAAGAACGTATTACAAAATACATTCAAGAAAATTGAGCTCTCCCCTGCCGGCTAAGAATCATGGCTGAAACACAGAGCTTTCCAGAGCCTAACCAACTCTTCCACAGAACCTGAGGTGTGAGGTACTGGCCTCTGGAAGCCTCAGTGCAGCAAAGGCTGTTGGGATTGAAAGTAAGGGAACTAGGCATCTCTTCCCTGAGAAGGGAGGAAGGGGACAAAAGGGTCTATGTGTATATATGCATAAGAATATAAATTAAGGGGCTGGAGAGATGGCTCAGTGGTTAAGAGCACCATCTGCTCTTCCAGAGGATCCGGGTTCGATTCCCAGCACCCACATGGGAGCTAACAACTGTCTGTAGTTCCAGTTCCAGGTAAACACCAAGGCAAATAAATAATAAATAAATAAAGTTAAAAAAAAAAGAATATGATTTAAATCTTTGGATTCTTGAAATCCTTGAACTAGACTAAAATGAATTTGTTTACCTTCCCAGGAAGGCTAGGCATGAAGGAGTTACCTCCACACCTGAACATGCTAATGTAAAACAATTTTTCTAAAACTGTTTCTACAGTGGTTCAATTTTTAAACTGGACAGACTTAAACACAAGCCAGCTTTAAAGCAGACCCGAGGAATACCATGACGAATCACAGAACTTTCATTCCGGTGCTCTAGTTTTGTTTGAGAGATGGTACCTCTCTCATAGCATATCCCCCGTGATGGGGAACCTGGGCAGCCCTCAGGCACATCAGTCCGTATGAACCTTTTGAGTCTCCGTGTAATAAACTATCTTATTGCATCGAAACTCGTAGGGCTCATTAGGTCTAGGGGAGATTTTTGCCCATTTACAATGACTAGTTCAAGCATTAGTGGAAGGGGCATTCAAAAGCTTCACTCAGGATTTAATATAGTTAACCAGCTCCTAAAGACACCAATTAGTCATTAACAATGACTCACACTCTAGCTATTAAATGGAATGTTTACAGTTGATTCTTTTTTTTTTGACATCATTAGCCATTCAAAACTTTTTATATAACCTTCAGTGATCTTTTTTTTAAAGTTCATTGCTTTGCTTCACTGAGGTGAAAAAAACTGTTCATAAACTCGTGCATTTTCCCCTGGCCCAGTACGAGCTTGTAGGGCAGAGTAAATATTTAACTGCTATTTTCACACCAGCCTTAAATATCACTGGTATGTGAAGTAGCTTAAAACCCAGGGAGAGCTCAGCATACATAGACCTTTCACCTGTTCTGACAAGAGACAGAATCATGAAATACATTATCAGCTGGGATGTAGCTCAGTGGTACATCATTTGCCTAACATGTGCAAGGCCCTGGGTTCACACCCCAGCACTGAAATATATCCCAGACAATATGTTGACTCATGACTAGCACTCAGCAAACCGAAACAAGAGGATCACTGAGTTCCAGTCCAATCTGGGTACACAGCAAGACCCCCATCTCAGAAACCCAGAGGACGGGAGTGAAGGATGGAAGGCAAGGAAGAAAACAATGCCTATGTGACCCTCCTGTTCAAAGGCTTAATATGTCTGCTCAAAAATTAGACATCTAAACTCTAGAAATAAAATGCAAAAAATTAAGTAGTATTCTTACCTCTTGTCCTAGACAAAACCATGTCCTTGATGATTTGCATGATAACACGCCCAAGAATCGTGACGGAAATGAGATGATAAACTCTCCATGGAGTCAATGCAAGAAACCTGTGACCAAAAGAAACACAAATAGCCATTTCAGTGTGAAGACTTTCATTTCTTTTTTAATATCTAAGTTGACTTTCACAGAAACAAGTCTAGTCTCTAATTTAGACAGAGGGTTCTCTCTCTGGTGTCTTTCTCAAGACAACTCTGGGTGCCGCAAGTGGGGAAGAGAACAACCTGAAACTGAGCTTTGCCTGACTGAAGTCAGGCTCCAGGCTGCTCTAGGGAATGGAGCATCTGCAGGGGGATGCTGGGTCTCTTGAAACTGGCATAAGAGGGACTGGTATGATGTCTCTCCAGGGGAAAGCACTCGCTGCCAAACCTGGTGGTCTGAGGCAGATCTCTGGGAAGGACCACCTCGCACAAGTTGCGTGACCTTGATAAGTGTGTTTTCACATGCTCCGCCTCACATAAAATCAGTTTTATCTGCTATGTATGAGGACTGAGTTTAGATTCCCCAGCAGCCATGTAACAGCCAAGCTCGTATGGTGGCTACCAATATTCCCAGAATTCTGGCGGCAGTAACAGGCAATCCCTGGTATAAACTGTAAAGATAGACTAGACAAAGAGGCTGGAGAGATGGTTCAGAGGTTAAGACCACTGTCTGCTCTTCCAGAGGTCCTGAGTTCAGTTACCAGCAAGCACATGGTGGCTGACAACCATCTATAATGACATTTTGTATCTTCTAGTCTTAAATAATTTTTTAAAGCTAAAAATAAAAGACTAGATAGAACTGCAAGGGTCCAAAAACAAACTCTGCCTTGACAAATATAGTAGAGAACAATTGGGTAAGACACTTTGGGCCTACACACATACCTGTATACAAGGGAACACACACACAAGGGAATATCCATGCACACATTCACACACATGTGCAAAAAAATGGCATTAAGGATCCGACTTGTTAGCATCTCCTCTTTTAAGGTCATTATGCTCTAGTCCACCTGCCCACCTCCTCTCTGGAGAAAAATAAACCCCAATTCCCTTCCTAGAAAACTCCATTTGAACAGATCTACAAGATAACAATTAGCCAAGATGTCAAGAGCAGCTTTGATTCTTCCATGAGACTAGACAATGGGGCCTGTCTGTCACATGTTCATTGGCCAAAATTACCTGGGTGGACTCAGAAAAGTTGCTTAGCAAATGTTTGATGGCATGGTTCTATGAAAAAGAAAAGGAGATGGGTGTGGAAGTGCATGTCTTTAACCCCAGCACTCAAGGGGCAAAGGCAGGAGAATCTCTGTGAGTTTAAGGCCAGCCTAGTCCACATAATGAGTTCGAAGATAACCAGGTCTACAGAGAGAGGCCGAGGGGGAGAGGAGACACGTGTACTGCTTTCTGTGAACTTTATAACCAAACAACACAGATGAAGATAGAAAAACCCAACAATAGGCACCAAAGGAGTCCTAGACTGACTAAAAAGTAAAAGTGAGCTGAGTACCAGCATCCGTCACCACTTTCTGATTGTAGATGCCATGGGACCAGCTGCCTCATGAACCTGCTGCCAGGCTTTACCTGGTGATGGAACAGTGTCCCCTGGAACCATGAGCCAAAATAACTCATTCTTTCTTTAAATTGCTTTGATTAGGTATTTTGAAGTTAGAGTTCTGGCCTTTGCACCATAGGCTATAGAGAGAATGCACAAGGTATAGATCAGGAAAATAAAACACTAAGTGATTTAGAAGGATAAACTGGGCTAGGAAGGAAATATGCAATCAAGCTACCTTCTAGAATGCTATGCAATATATTTGGCCAGTGACTCTACATAAGATTTTGGGTTAAGATGTGAATAAAGCCCTTCATCAGAAAGGGAAACACAACCCATCTTCTCTTCTAGTTCTAATGCTAAGTGCCCATGTGACCTAGGACAATAAAAATGCGCAAGTAGAGAAATATAATGCTTCTAAATTAGTGTCCTGCAACTGTTTTAGTTAGGGTTTCTAGTGCTGTGATAAAGCACCATAATTCAAAAAGCACCTTGGAGAGGAAAGGTTTCATGCTGCTTATACTTCCACATCTCCTCTGTCACCAACAGAAGTCAGGGTAGGCACTCAAGGCAGGAAGCTAGAGGCATGAGCTGATGCAGACGCCATGGAGGAACATAACTTACTGACTCGCTCCCAATGGCCTGCTCAGCCTGCTTTTTTATCGAACCCCAGGACCACCAGCCTAGGGATGACACCACCCACAATGGGCTGGGCCATTCCTCCACCAACTACTTATTAAGAAAATGTCCAACATTCTTGCCTGAAGTTAGATCTTATTTTCTCAGTTGAGGTTCTCTCCTCTCGATGACTTCAGCGTATGTCAAGTTGACATAAAACTATTTAGCACAGGGGCCACAACATTATCTTTTTGCCTTCTATATTTGTTTTAACACAGACTGTGTTTTTATGTCTGCTTTCTTCCAAGCCTATCTCTAGCCTGAGTTTATAATTAAACTTGCCACTGTCCATGTGCTGGATTCTTACAGATTTCTCCAAATCATACTGAAGTGGCAGTTTTCAAAATTTGTATTAAAAATCCATCATAATAAAATTCCTTTAAAATCTCTCATCTTTTATTGAACATGGTACTATACACTTTCATATGTGTATATTCAGGACACAGAGCAGAAAATGTATTTACAATGAACTATTTCTCAGTGAAGCCCAAGTTTCAGAAGGCAATCAATGTATGTGCTGACCACCTGTCTGACCTCAGATGTCAATCCTCTTCACCCACTGACCTAACTCAGAAGCACTAATGAGTTGGAACACACCAGTCAAGTGTTAGACTAGCGTGTGTCAGGGAAATTGCCTTTGCAGAGTGAGGCAGAGGCCTAGGAGGCAGTGCAAGCTAGCTCACTCCAGTTTACAGATCTCTGGAGACAGCCAGGGAGCCATTTAAGTATCTTGCTGAATACAAAGGAACAAAGATTTAGCTGAAGTTCTAGAAACCACTACTTGTTCTCTTTGTGGGAATTCCAACTTCCAAGAATTAAAAAAAAAAAAAAAAGGTAATGACAGAACTTTAATCCACAGACTTCCTTTATCGAGCACTGCCATAGCAACGCCAAAAAACACTCTAGGAGTCTTTTCTGTGTCCTGGGCAAAGGCTCAGCTGGCATCTCAGCTAAGGGTCTTGGTTAAGAATCCATGGCCAGCTGGAAGGCAACAATTGCTTGGAAATGTGATTCCAAAATGATGCCAAAATGTGTGAGTCTGTTCACCTGTCTCCTTGATGGGTTAGTGTCCCCTAGTCTTAAGGGTTAGATATGATTGAGAAGCAAATATTTAAGGTAAATAAATACACACATAGAAAAACCTGTGCATATTTGGAATCTTAATTATGCATTGTTTTAATATCAGTCATCTTCCTGCTGTACTTTAAAATCTAATAGTTCTATAGTTTATACTTAGGATTTGAAATGAAAAATCTTGGAAACACGATGAGCTTAATCTATACATTTTAAAGAAATTATCTAATATTATGGAAATCTTATGTTATAAGATAATTTGGGTCATTAAAAAAATATCGCTTTGGTAGATTTCAAACATGTACAAAAAGAAAAGCCAGTGTTAACTAACCCAGCTTCACCAATTCCCCACCCACAAAAACATTCCTCCAACCCCATTACCTGAAGTAAAGCCCAAACAAGTAATTTAATCTAAAAATGCTGTCATTTATCCTCTCAAAAGTTCTTTTTTAACTGTATAAAGCTTTGCCTCAGTCCTTGTGTGTACATATCTGTATCCATGTGTACAGGCTCACGTGTATGTCTGTGCAGGTGTCTGTGTACATATCTGTATGTAATGAGCAGGACAGAGTTTGACACCATAGTCTATCTCAGTCAATCTGACCTCCACCTTAGTTCTGGGGACAGGGTCTCTGACAGTCAAGTGAGGGTTAAATGTTAGATTCATATGTGTCAGCAAAAATGACCTTTATAGAGTGAGCCAGAGCCCTGGGAGAGCAAAAGTTCACTGAGTTTAACTGTCTTCAGAGCCAGACAGAGAGCCATTTAAGTGTCTGTCTGAATACAAAGAAATACAGACTTCACAGGAGCTCTGGACATTCAACAGATCCCTGTCAGTCAGTCAGGCCAGAGAGGCCCTCTTTTCTCTGTATCCTGAGCACTGGGATTACAGGTATAAACCACTGTAATGGCTTTTCCATATATGCAAGGGACCCAGACTTAGATGGTCTTTGCATCACCATTTTAATACTTTAACTTGTATTTATAATTATTGTGTGTATGGAGTGCATGTGAGTACACATATGTCACAGCATATCTTGAAGGCTAGAGGGCAACAGCATGGAGTCAGCTCTCTCTTCCAACTTTACATGGACTGAACTCAGGCTTTGGGGGGTGAGCACCTTCACCAACTGAACCATTTTGCTTGCCTGGCTGCTCCCACCCCTTACCTTGATCTTCAGTGCCATCAATATACCTTGTCAATGTTTATATTTGCAGACTCACTTCTGCAAACTCCTCCAACAATGTCAGAGACAGAAACTGGTCATGTTCCTCACACTAATTCCACTGCCACCATTTTTAGCTATGACTGATTCTATGGAAAAAACACTCATTTGCTCAACAAAGTCTCCCAGACTCTAGGAGCTGTTTATTGAATTCTGGAGGTATAGTATAACTATTGCCAGTTGGCTCCAGCAGGTGTGGATCTTTCTTTTTCCTGAAAAGCCTAACATGTGGTGCTGTGTCCTGGGCTCTACAGAGGTCGTAACCCTTCACTCTTGCTGGGTCTGAACTCTAAAGAGGATTTTTTTTTTTAAGTTTTTGAAGACAGGGTTTTTCTCTATGTAGCCCTGGCTATCCTGGAGCTTAGATGTTCTTAATTAGATGGAATGAAAGACAAGGCTCCTTAGCAAGGCAGGACAAATATTGGACACTTGCTCTTTATTTACAATTTATTTTAGTACATCACCTCCAAAGGGAACTAGGTGATTTCATTCTTTTCACTGTTATTAAAACCCTCAAGGGTCTGCACACATCATGTGTTACGATCCACCCATAGCATTATCCTTACTGACCTTCCAGCTATCCCATCAAGGCTGGTGGCTCCCAAATCTCCCTAAAGCAACCTTATAATGATAATGTTTGACAATAACAAATACTAAATACCCAAAAAAATGTTAGATACTGTCTTCAAAGGACTATAACTCAGTTTTTAATAAAACCTATCATTCCCCTAAGAATCTCCTGAAAATGTTGGCTAAATTGTGCCACATTCATAAACAAGAAGGTATCCAGTCTGCCTTCTAAATAGTCATACTTGTACCCCAGACCTCATGCTGAAGCCAACTACTAACTGCCAACAGCTCCAGAAGGAAGGGTGGGGCCCAATGAACCCCACCCTATTCATGATACAATGTGAAAGGGTGGGGCCCAATGAACCCCACCCTATTCATGATACAATGTGGAAGGGCTCAGTCTTGTGCAGATCCTATGCTGTGTGTCCATCATGATGATGATGGCCATGTCATCTTTACAGAACTCATACCCTCCCTTTGGCTCTTTATTCTTTCTGTCCCCTCTTTCATGAGGCTCCTTTAGAGGGATGATATAGATGTCCCAGTGAGGGTTGAGTACCCAACAGTCATTCATTCTCAGCCCTTGACCAGTGATGAATCTCTGCAGTAACAATTGCCCGCTGCAGACAAAGCTTCTGCAGTGGTATAGGTCATGATGAGTTCCCATGCTCCAGCAAATCCCTTCCAGTGTCCATATAAGCAACTCTAATAAAACTCAGTGTGCAAAAACAAAAATCATGAAAACAGGAAAGAAGACCAGGGTGGGGGGGGATGGTAGGATGGACAGAGTAATGGGGGCTAGCTAAGAGATGAAGGGGTCAGCAGGAGTCTGATATGGAGGGAAGAGCACATTGGGGGCCAAGCATGATCACCACATTGTATAAGTGAACAAAATTATTTATAAAAATTTCAAACAAATTGAAAGCAAAAAAAAAAATGAAGGGTTTAAATTTTAACTTTAAAATAAAAAATTAGTTTTGTTTACTCTTTGACAGTTTCATAAGTGTATATGAAGAATCTTAGTTGTTGCACCCTATTACCATCTCCCATCACCGTCCTCTTAGGCTAAAGCATTCTTTTACCCCGAACAGTTCACTGTGGAGTGTGTGCATGTGTGGTAGTGGCAGAGAGAGCAGTGAATTATACCAAGCTTGCTTGCATGAGTATGACTGTGAGGTTATTTACTGGAGCATGGCTGCTTTTCAGTGCTAGACTATAGAAAAGACAACAGTTCTCAGGGAAGGATAATGCCTTTGATTGACAGGTCCAATCTTATGCATGTTATGTAGATAATCACAGCTGCTTTGAGCCCAATATCCATGTCGCATCCAGAAGACATTATTTTATGGCCCACCAAACTAAAATTTTAATTTGAAAGTAGATGAACTAAATTGCTTTTAAATTTATCTATATTGGCTGCATGAGATATGTATATGACATTTTCACATGTGTATATATGGTCATTTCTATCCCCGCTCCCAGTTTTCACACACTTATCCTTATGTCCCTTCCCCTATCATTTTCTTCTTAGATTTAGCACAGAAGGGAAAACATTCCAATCTTTCTGGGATTATTTTGATTAATGTGATAATCTCCATATATAACAACCTTCCT
The DNA here is from genome assembly GCA_004025045.1 of Sigmodon hispidus. Classification (NCBI taxonomy): domain Eukaryota; kingdom Metazoa; phylum Chordata; class Mammalia; order Rodentia; family Cricetidae; genus Sigmodon; species Sigmodon hispidus. Next base: position 122,108 of record PVIH01000249.1, read on the forward strand.
GCAAACAGCATGGTTTTGTTCATAACAGCTGTAGAGAGGTGTGTGGGTGTCGGTGTGGTGACATTTTCTTTAATCATTTATCCATGGAGCACAAAGGCTGTTATTATAACTTTACTGTTGTAAACCATCCCATGGTGAAGATGGATGTGCAGCCATTGCTATGATTCCCTGTCTGATTTCTCCAGATAAATACCAAGTGAGACAACTGGATCTTGTATTGAATCAAGTAATTTTCAATGAATCCTTACGAAAAAAAAATGAACATCAAAATAACAATTCCCATCATCTGTGTATGGGTGGTCCTGCTGCCAGGGCTGTGTCATACCTTCTGGAAAATATGGTCACTGTCTCAGCACAGCTAAGGCGGAAGGAGACTTCTTCACTCCATCATTCCACGGTTCCCTTCGGGTGCACTCATGTACCACCTCTACTTAATATGTCTCACCTAATATCAGCATCCCGCTTTTATCCAGTCCCTACAGTTGTTAGCAGTACTGTGCTCATTCTGCTACACATGAGTCACCCACTAGGCCCTCAGTGGGCGTGACACTGAATCCTGGTCTGCCCAATAAATATGGGAAAGCAAAGAGGTACATAACCATGTTGGAACAATGTGCCACACAAGCTGATGTAGGCGCAGAAAAGAAAGCCCCTAACTGCAAAAGAAATAGAAAGTTCCAGGACAAAGTTGACTTTAAGATTTTGTCATCCAAACGAAGTCAGCTTTAGCTAGGTGAGAAGGCAATGTTCCAGACTGAAGAAAGTCATGTACATGAAGGCAGGGAGAGCCTAAGAGCTAGGAAGTGTGCCCTAAGCCCGTGACCCCTCCACCCTCCGGTGCATCCTTCAAAGCCAAGTTCTGGATGAACAAAATTGCTAATGTGAAATGGGCAGGGCTTTGCTCCAGGGATTTCATAGTCACTTGCTTCATCCTTAAAACCAACCACGAGGAAGGTTCAATCATTATCCCCATTATACAGATGAGCAAAGAGAGGTCAGAAACTTGCCTAATACTCCAAGTCAAGGTGGTACTAAAATGTAAACACAGGCTGCCTAACTTTAGACCAGCCTTACCACTCTGCCAACTGCTCTCAGACGGTTTCTGCCACTTCATGGGCCCTTTACCTCATGAAAAGGGCTAGAAGCCCTGGCAGCAGTTTATTGGCTTCCTTTTTAATTAAAAACTTAACTTTTAAGAACAGTTTCTGGGGCTGGAGAGATGGCTTAGAGGTTAAGAGTGCTGACTGCTCTCCTGGAGGTCCTGAGTTCAATTCCCAGCAACCACATGGCGGCTCACAACCATCTATGATGACATCTGGTGCTCTCTTCTGTACACTGTATACATAATAAATAAATAAATAAATAAATAAATAAATAAATAAATAAATAAATAAATAAATAAATATTGAAAAAAGAAGAGTTTCTGGTTTACAGAAGAATTAAGCAGGGAACAAAGCAATCTCCCATACATTCCCTCTTCCCTGAATAACATGTTTCCTGTTAGAGACATTTCAGTCTTAGCCTATTTTTTACAGTGTCTGAATCATTCCCAATGTGTAATTAGCAACTGAAGTCCTTGAATCCTTGTTATGCACATACTTTGGGTTTTGACAAATGCATGTTGCCAAGTATCCGCTACTACCGGATGGTCTAGGGTTCTAAAAATCCCCCATGTTTCACCCTTCCCTCTCTCAAGCCCCTGAAACACACCTGCTTACCCCTGCCTCCACTGTTTCGCCTTTCCCAGAACATCACACAGTTACCATAGGACTCACTCGGCTTGTAGCTTTTCCAGTAGGCGCCTTTCATGTAGCATCTGGATGGAGGATTCCACAGTGTATTTTTTATGGACTAGCATCATGTTTTATTTAACCTTTCTATATAATGCCTCACTGTATAATAGACTGAAATGTACCCATTCATCAACGGAAGACACCCTTGGTTGCTTCCAATTGCTGGCAATTCAGACCAAAGCTACTGTTGAAAGGCATTTGTACACTGTGTGAAGATGTGTTGCTGTGATGGGTTTAACAAAAAGCTGAGAAGCCAGTACATAGACAGGAGAAAAAAAGGTAAGACTTCTAGGAACAAGAGGAACTGGGGGGGGGGGGCTGAGGCGCTCAGGATTCTCCAGCCAGACATAGAGGGAAATAAAGAGGCACACAGCAGAATGTAGATTAATAGAAACAGGTTAATTTAAGTCTCAAGAGCTAGCTGGAAACAAGCCTAAGCTAAGGCCAAGGTTTCATAATAACAAGTCTGCATGTCATTATTTAGGGCTGGCAGTCCAAAGAAAGTCAGACAATAAAGACTACTTGCTACCATCAACATTCATATGCTGGATTTGGGGTGGACATACATTTTTCAACTCATTTCAAAACAGCCTCTTCTTAAAAGAAAAAAATAATTCTATCAGCATGCTGTCTGTGTTAAATTTACAGACAGTTTAAAACCTCAGGGGTTCTATTTTTCAGATGATGTTAGAACCTAAGTATATTCAATCTGTTCTTGTTTGACACTGACCATCATTCACACTGACACACCTTGATTGTGACATCAATCACATTTGTTTCCTTGTCTGCACAGGACACCTGCATATTTAATATCTGCACATTAGCAGTCCTTATTCACATTATTGCTGACAGGTGTTGATCATTACTCAGATCCTGCCACTCCCAATAGCAGGGTGACCCACATTTTGTAGCCTTTAGTTCCGCAAGACATCGGCTTGCTGCTGCATTGTTGTGCCGACTGCTCATCATAAGAGATTTTCAGAAATGCCTTGCTTTGAAGCCTACTGCATTGTGAGTTATCTATGAGTTTCTTCTACTAGGGAAATACTACAACATATTTAACAATCCTCTGCAGAAGAATCCATCACTATCAGACCCCATCCCCGCCCCCCAAGGATTTCATGGGGCAAAGCCTGAGCAAAACCTGAGTGACTATACTGATCCACTCAGTAACATAGTCCCCAGAAGCATGCTATGATCACTGGTCCACGATGTCTGAGGATTCTGAAATGCTGCACAGCAGTTACCACAAGACAAACTCAGGTCAAAACACAGAGTACTCTAGGGATCCTAAGAGCTGGCCAATTACGTACAGTGCTGAGGAAGGGTCTGTGGCCAAACATACCATACTCACTCAGGACCTTCAGAATAATCAAGGTCCATGGCGACATGAAAATGATGGTCCTCTTCAGGGCTGACAGAGTACAGACCTTCCCAGGTGGTGGCTCTCCAACCAACGAAAGGGAAATCCATAACCTGCAGTGGTCTACACTCTAGGACACCTCGGGGCCCTGGGTCTTGGTAAGACAAGAAGCCTCTGTCCCATCACTGTGCCCATGTGCACACTGACCTCAAGAAAGAAGACTGTCACTGCCTGTCTGTGGCTGTGGAGCAGTGCTTTGTCTTCACACCTCCTTGAAGGGAAACATCCATAATGGACACACACCAGCTTCCTCAGGAGGGTAGGCAGAGCCAGGCACCAAGTGGCAGAACAGAAACCTTGACCCTCACTGAATGTTCAGTCAGGTCGTTTCTTCTTAAAGTAATTCTAGTTCACCTCCCAAAGGCTCTTTTTCCTCATGCCTATGTAGTTTAGCCTAGGGACCTAGAAGCAAGAACAACCAGAAAGACCATTTCCACCAATTTAAAACTCCAGCAACCAGGAGCATCTTCTACATGTCAGTCAACTTCTTACAACCAACTAATTACTATAACCAAAAAAACTACTACATCTATCTTCATTAAAATGTATATTTTATTTACTAAAGGAATTTCATGTTCTTTTAGCTGAGATAGAATATTACTGTTATCTCACTGGACATTCCACATTTTGTACACAAAGGCAAATGCATATGACAATTACAGTGAACACAAATATATCGTAGGCAAGCATTACATAATGCAAGTATACACATATAAAATACAAAGTTACCCATGTACTATAGGTCTCACAAAGACATACTGTGTATTTGGCTGCTGCTGAAATGGACAGTTCTGGAAATCACTACATGTGCTTTCTTTCCATCAGCTGTGATCTACTTCTCTACTTCAGCATGATGATGGCTTTAAGAACATACCACATCACCCAGGTGACTCACCTCAAGATCGCTGCCCACAGGTGACTTCCAGCCATGCGTGTCTAACATCATTTCCAATTCATTTTATATTAATATTATACAAATATAATATTTTTATGCTTTATATTAAATACATAATTATATATTAAATATATTTATTTATATTAAATCTGTCTACTTGATTTATTCTTTTGAGACAGGGTTGGTGACCTTACACTTTTGATGATGTTATAGGTGTGTGTCACCCTGCTTAGTCTATTTAGTGCTGGAGAGAAAATCAAGGTTCATGCATGTTAAGAAGCACCCTCTATCTATGTGACGGGCTCAGGAACTTTTGAAGGAGACCTAGGTGTGGCTTTGAGGTCTTAAGGACCCCTGTATGGGGCATGGCCAGCCCCCTTTGAAGACCAGTTGCATGCTGCTTACCCACCCTGTTTGTTCCCAATTTCTCAGAGAGAGGATTGCTGCCACCACTGCATGGGACATTTCAACCCTCCAGGAATTGCCCTAACATTCAATCTTCTATCAGTGAGTGTTTCATATAAACCTTTAATAAATATTAATTATTTTATATAATCAATTGCCAGCAAATAATTCCTACAATATCTGTATCTCCAGCCCACTTACTTCTCTTCTGCCCTCACTTCTGTTCCACTCCCAGAGTCACTAACATTATTTTGAATTTTAATATTATTTCCATGTAACCAACTATCTCTTCCTCCTTGCCATCATTGCGACAGTCTACTTATCTAGGTCATTAAAGAAATGAGACTCACAACTTTTGCACCGAAGACTCAGAGACCATTACAGGAAAAGGAACATAAAGATGGTAAAAGCCAGAGCAATGGGTAGTGTGAAGTGAGATTGGGTCTCCTGGAAATGGCAGAGAAGCTACCCCGATGAAGCCTCACCAACATGACTGCCTACACATGAGCCAAGCAAGGACAACAACATATGTGCTAATATGGACAGGGAAACTGACAAGGCCTCAAACTCGGACAAACAACAACAGGCAACTATGGAGTCCTAAGAGCAGGAGAAATAGTCTTCCCTCGGGAAGAGCACACCAAATAGTTACCCAGTACCAAGTGGTTAGCCCTGAAAGCATAGGGGGTGTGTGTGAAAAACATTGACACGCACTGAGCAGACTTGTATTTTTATATTTAGAAATATATATATTTATAAATCTATATATATTAAATGTGTTTTATATGAACTATATATTTATATAGAGGTCATGTGTTTGAAAGAGAGCAAGAACAAGTATGTGGGAAGATTTGGAGGAATAAAAGAAAAATGATGTGATGATAATATAATCTCAAAAAGTACAAAAAAGAGAGAAAGACTCAACTCACAAGCTTGGAAACCAATAAAAAATATAAGAAAAGCAGGGAAGAATGCAGAGAAAGATAAAGAATGCAGAGATAGATACAGACATCGGGTACCCTCTTCTGTGTACTATATACATAATAAATCTTTAAAAAAAAAAAAAAGCACAGCTTTGTTTTCTTTACCTGGAATTTGTACGACACCAGACTGGACCCAGACCAAGTCTTCAATCTATGACTGATTTCACTAGTAATAACGAGGTGGGCAGCAGGGTGGCTCAGGGAAATGCCTAGCATGCATGAGGCCTGAGTTCAACCCAAAGTACTAGAAGGGCAGAAAGAAGAGGAGGAAAGAGGGAAGAAAGAAGGGGTGAGGGGGAAAAGGAGGAAGGGTACAGTGGGATTATGTTGATAATGTAAATATTTGTCCAGCCTATGGGTTTAATAAAAGCTGACTGGCCAAAAGGCAGACAAAGCAGGGCCAAGAGTAAAACAAAACCTCTAGTCTAGCCCAAAGTCAAGGCCAAAACCATATACAACAGAAGTGGGGAGTGGAACAGAAGAAAAGTCTCAAGAACCTAATGATTCGCCAAACATTGTTTGAAGTCTAGACCATCCCACCAGAAAATGATGATTTTATGAACTGTTAGGCACATGGCACCGTCTTCCTTAATATCAGAAAATCCCAAATCTTCCATGCTAATTCTGCAAGATTAGTGACTGAAAATGTCACATGAAATTAAATTACATTCCATCAAGAGGAGAAAAGACAGCAGGTGGAAAGATGGCTCCGTGGTTAAGAGCACTTTCTGTTCTCCCAGAAGACCCGAGTTCGATTCCAAGCATCCACATCAGGAGGTTCCCACCCACCTGAACTCCAGCTCCAGGAGATCTGATGCCTCTGGCCTCCTGAGGAATCTGCATCAATATGCATATACTCACTTGTGGATATACACACCTACACATAATGAAGAATTACAAAAACAAATCTTTAAAGCCAAAAGGTGGTAGCATACACCTGTAATCCCAGCACTTGAGAGGCAGAGGCAGATGGATCTCCAAGTTTAAGGCAAATCTGGTCTACAGAATGAGTTCCAGGACAGCCAGGGCTACACAGAGAAACCCTGTCTTGTGGGAGGGAGACGAAGAAAGGATAAAGAAAGGGAGAGAGGGACCAAATAAATCTGGACTCTAAATTATAACTTGAACCTGATTTTTAGTTTTATTTAAAACCTGTGTGGGGATGAAGCTTGGTGGTGGAGTGTTTGCCAATCATACTTGACACCCGAGCTTTGCTCCCTGCAAAATGTGTGTGTACTGGCTGGATGGGGAGTATAGACCTCTTTCAAACCAATAAAATATATGTTTTTAAAGAATTAGTCAAAAGATTAATCATCGAGCAGAGTGAGATAAGGTAATTTTTTTGTGGGGGGTGGGGGTATAGCTGAATACATGCTATGTGCAATCCAGTGGTCAACATCAATGTCTTCCTCAGTTACCATTCATCTTGGTTTTAGGGTCTCTCACTGAACCTGGAGATCACCAGTTTGCCTAGTCTGTTAGCCAGGGGGTGTCAAAAATCATTTTCCCAGTCCTGGGATTTCCAAACACACAATGCTATGCCAGACTCTTCATGTGGGTGTTGGGTATCCACACGGGTCCGCACCTTACATATGCCAAGGACTTTGCCACCTGAGTCCTCATGTCTCCAGGCCCAAGTAATAGTATTAATTACAAATCACGGATTGAGACTTGGGTAACTTTATTTCCCCGGGATGTTATTCTTGTAATGACCAAAAAGTGAATGAGAGGGAAAATGGAGGAGGTGCTTTCCTCTAGGAAGATGAGGAATTCTGGAGATCTCAAAAAGCAGGAAGAAAATGCTGGGCAGTAGCCCTCACTGTGAAGCTGCTGCATAGAGAACACAGGCTCACTGTGGTGACACAGGCTGTGGCAATGCAGTGAGCTCAGGGAATGTGCCCAGTCAGCAGGCATACTGGTGCAGAAAGAGAGGACAGCGGGGAGGCGCAGCAGGCAGTCTGTGTTCTGTTTACACGTGTAAGCTGAGAAAGGAAAAAGACAGGGCGCAGCAGGAGTGGACTCTGAAAGTCTTGGAATTACCTGAAGTTCTTTTTAAAAGTCCTGATTCCTGGGTACCATCCTGGGTCAGGTGCATGGGAACAAAGGGTACAAGACATATCTATCTGTGAGCCTGCAGAAGGGCAGGCTCCTTCGGATTCCTCCACTCAGACTTTCTACACCATGTACCAAACAGCTCTGGGGCTCTTCCATTCTCAGTCACTAGTGAACAGACTGGCTTCTCAGGTCCATTCTGGCTACTGCAGTAGAATTACCATAGCCTAGATGGCTTATAAGTTATAATATCTAGCCTTGTGTTTACTTCTCAGGGTTCTGGAAAAGGGGGCTCCTGATAAACCAAATCTGGGTAGCTCACTTCTAGGAAACTGAAGCTTAATCATATCCTAATAGCCTACTGTCAAGGTCATGACCATGTGAAGACGGACCTGTTAAAGGCCGTCCTTGCCAAATTTATAGACTCAACACTAAGGTTTCATAGGGCCCAAAGCCTCCTTGCCAATCCTCACTTCTAGAACTCAGTCTGAGGCTTTTCTATCTTATGAGTCCTGGATATTCAGCTTAATGGGAAGGGCTTTAAAAATGCATTTTCTCAGAGTTCTGGAAATTAGAACTAAGATCGAGTCGTCAATGACTAGGTTTGTTCTACAGTTTCACTCTTGGCTTGCAGATTCATGCTTTCCTGTGATATCTTCACGTGGTCTTTGTTCGCAATCCTGGGGTCTTGTTCCTGGTCCACCCATATGACCTAACTTAAACTTACTAATCTCACTAAAATTCCTATCATACATATCATATCAATACATAGTCAGCCACATCCCAAGGGCGTACTGTGGTACTTCAATGTCTGCAACTTGGAAGGATATGGTTCAGTTCACGATACCAAATCTTTCGACAGTCAACTACTTGGTCCAAGATCTGCTTCAATTCCAAAGTACTAACTAGCCCTGTGATGAACAGTGTCACCCATTGCTATGAGGGGCCTTCTTCCTCTTCCCAAGCATTCGCTTCTGCTGCTACAATAAAACCAAGGCTACAGAAAACTGTGCCAAATAGAAAAGCTTACTTGAGACCAGAGGCCATGACATTTTGCATACTGTCCTGGCCTTCTTTGGGTTAGGCAGTAAGTTCTATGCCATGCTACTCAAGATCCAAACGAAAGTGTGTTACAAAGAGAAGCAAAACCCCAAAGATGAAATATATAGAACAGTGTCCTCGTAACTGACATCTGGAAAACCATTTATTTGAAGGCCATGATCAAGTGTCCTTTACTAGTGTAGTAAATGTACATAGAGTTCTCAGCAGAACTGGCCTGGACACACTGCTTATGAACACAGGCCTCTGTCTAAGTTCGCAACACCCTTGGGTGTATGAAGAGCTATGCTCCTTTAATACCAAGAACATATCTGGTAGCTGTTCTGGAAAACATCTCACTTTTTTTTCCTATTCCATGACAAAATCTTTAAGACATCATACATCAAAACTGGATGTATACACTTGTCATCAAACACAGAGTATCATGATGACCCGGCTGGGTCTCGGTCTTCCCTGGCAGGACATCACTTGGATAAGGAATTCAAAACTGAAGTTAAGTCCTGTTGGAGACCCTTTCCCAACCAACACAGGGTGAGAGTGATGTCTAAAAACAAAAAGTTCCAGGACAGCCAAAGCTACACAGAGAAACCCTGTCTCGAAAAACCAGAGATGGGGGTAGAGGGAAAAAAAAAGAGAGAGACAGAGACAGAGAGAGAGAGATGATGATGAACAGAAAAAAATCTAAGGAAGAAGGGTAAAGACTGAACACACTGAGAGCTGTCTCCAAACCTCACACTCTAGTTTTGTAGACTGTATATTTCTGGACATTACACTTTAAGAGTAACCTGTGATAGAAATGACTCTCTTCCAATTGCTCTTAATTCTCTAGGTTCTTCTGGCCAGGCTCCCATACCCACACAGGCTATGCTGTCCACTCTGACAGAGATACGCTCACAGAATTCTGTCTCCTCCTCAACAAGTACCCTCTAACCACAAGCCTGCACAGCAGAAACTGAATCTCCACCTCCATGTACAATCAAGTATAGACAGCAGGCTTCCTGCAGGTGGACGAATGTCTGCGTTTGAGATCATAGTCTAATGTCGCATTTCACATCTCATCAGTCTAAAAATAACCTTCAGTAAATGGCTTAAAAATAGAGAACAGGAGGTATAATGACAGATCTTGAAGCAGGAAACCAGGAAAGGCTGAAAGTGCCACAAGACAAGGTCACTGTCCCCACACACTCAGATGGACCACAGATTTGAAGTGGACTATGACCACAAGATCCACAAGGTACTGCTACTACCGTGAGAAGGGATAACTACCAGGACTTCTCTGTTTCTCTGTAAGGGGAACCTTACCTGTTTCTTAGGGTGTTTGTTTGTGCGTATGTTTGTTCTTTGGTTTGGTTTTGAGTTTCTGTCGTTAATTTTTGTTTTTATTTACAAATAATATAATGGCAGCTCAGAAACATAGGTCATTGGGTTAAGCAACTCTTTCCAGAATTTCTAACTAAACACACACACACACACACACACACATAATTTGCCTGCCTCCAGGAGCATTCATTTCTATCATTCCTCTGTCCAAACAATAATTTAAAGAGTTTAAATATCTACAATACAGCATAAACATAAAACATAAAAATGTTAAGCAAAGAAAAACTCAACCTCAGAAATGAAGACAATTCTTAAACGTGTGACCCACAAGAATTCAAACCATAAGTTGAAATGCACCCACCCTTCAGGGTGTGAACTTGATACTTCATTATTAGTGCGGTGTATTTTTAACAGAATAGAAGTCAAGCTAACATGAAAACATGACCCTGTCTTATCCCTGTAGAGAAGAATCCATGAACAAAGCCAAGCTCACAGTTAGACAACCTTGGGCTCTCTGAACATCTATGAGCCAAAGCAATCAGAAAAGTTCTGCCCTGACCCCTCCACAGTCAATCTCTGGGGCTGCTAGTTTCTAGGCTCTGCACATCTTGCCAAAGAGCAACAACTAACTAGAAAAACAAAAGAAATGATTAGAAGTGTTACAAGAAAGAACAAAGCCACTCCTCCAATAAATGCAGTGTTAAGAACCCACATGGGTGTGCCACAGTGTCGCCTCCGCCCAGCAGGTTCACTCACTCACTGTTCCCTTTGTGTGCACACATGTGCAGCACACTGCGGAACAAACAACCCTAACTACTCCCTAATTAAACAAGGGAGACAAAGCCCCAGTCGTCCCCGAGCTACAATGGAAAACATATGTCTCTCCTGGTAATTCCACCTGAGATAGCCAGCACCATATTAACTTTCTAAACAAGACGGACAGCGCCGAGGAAACGCAATGTACAGAATAAGAATAAAAGAATCTGTAATGAGGAGAGAACAGCTTTTCCTTAAGCTCTCCAGATGAGCGGCACAGCTTCCATTAGTCACATTTCACATCAAACACAAACATGGAAGGAAACTGCCCCAATCAGCTGTGAGTGCTTCCAGCCACAGTCGGTGTGGTGAAGACCTGGGGTCTCCATTCCAAGCTCAAGCTTCCATTTCCAGAAAAGGAGAGGCAAACATGTGCTTTTAAATACTACAAAGAAATGTTCGCACCAGCAGAGTTCATTGAAAAAAACCTAATCATAAAGTCTGTTACATCAGACTTTAAATCCATACATCCAGAAAGAATTGCCCCTCCTGAGCAATGAATAAAAACCCAGGCTATCTGGCAAGAGGTAACCAAGCCTAGCAAGGGCATGATTGCAAGTTCTGACTCACTAGGCAACGCACACCGCGGTTTCCCTCCATAGTGATGCAGCCAGGCTCCTTGGCAGCCTGCAGAGTCAAATCAGACTCCCACTGCTCCCCCAGGGTAGCATGTGCCTGTTCCAGGGAGCTCTTCTTGGTTCCTACCAGCATGTCTGTTTCCCAGTTCTTTTCTTTATCATCTCCTCCATTGCAAACCAGGAGCTGCACATAGAATGGGCATTCTCCCCTGTTCCCCAGCATCTCCCCAGCATTAGGCATGGCCTTAACAACAGTGCTCAGTAGCTATCTGCTTGGTGTTGGAGCTCATTCAACGACTGTCAAATGATTGACTCAATTAACATAACTCATTCATCACACATATGGCCAATGTAATGATTAATCTTGAATTCTATGCAGCACAATATCATAACAGTAACACCTTATGTATAGAAATTATTACTACTCTGTATCTCTGTATCATTTTTATGACTCTCTAAAAAGCAATGGTTAGTATGTGAGAACTCCTGTGGAAACAGTCTAGATCATTTCTTCTTCAGTAGAAGATATGGCTTCTGATATAGCCTCATTCCATCTTGTATTGCTAATAACTGGATAAGCTAAAAGAAAGATTTATTTTAGATTACACCTAAGATCTAATGTCAAAGGGCTGAATCTAGGGGGTGGTCTTCTTGCTGGCAAAAGCCCAAAGTGCAGAATCACATGTTCCAAGCAGAGTCTAAGCCAAATTGACTATTCTCCACTAACACATTAAACCTCTCATCATATAAATAGATGCCTATTCTTGAAGGCAGAATGCTAATCACATTTTACAGGTCCTGCCTCTTAGAGTTTCAGTTAGACTCTAGTCTCAATGGACATTAAATTCCAACATGAGTTTCAGAGGGCAAGTTCTAGGTATGTTTCTGCTGCTGTGATAAAGTGTTCCGACCAAAAGTAAGGTGTGAAGGAAAGTGTTTATTTCAGCTCACAGACTGAATCCATCATCGAGTGAAACCAGGATAGGAGCTCAAGGCAAGAACCTCGAGGCAGGAATGTCAGCAGAGGCCATGGAGAAATGCTGCTCACTGGCTTGCTCAGCTTGCTTCCAATATAACCCAGGATCACCTGCCCATTATAGCCCAAGACCATCATCTGTCTAGGGTAACACTACACAATGTGAGCTGCACCCCCCCCAATAAACAAAGAAAATTCCCCACAGACTAATCTATCTGATGGAAACAATGAGGTTCCTTTTTCCCAGGTAACTCTATGTGTATCATGTTGACCAAAAACAACAACAACAAACAACTCTAGCCAAACCAAAGAATCAACAACAGTCTGGGTCCTCATAAATGCCCAAGCTGAAGCAATATGCAATCATGTAACTGGGTAACTGGGAGGGTTGTAAGAGGAACAGCTTACCTTTGCTTATCACTGGTAAACCTGGAGCCTGTGTGTTCACAACAAGGCAATGCAGCGAGGTCCACAGCAAAGGCCATACAACACCAAATACATCTGGACTTCTTTGTAGAAGATGTTCTTTTATGTTTAAGTCATCACTAACATTCTGGGAATTGTAAACCAAGACTGGTTCTCAATGGTCCCCTGGGACCACTGCTACTCAACAGTTATGTTCTTGACTGCAGCAGGCAATGCATCAAGCATGGAATACATTGTGGTCCTGTAAGCCAAACTCACACAGAAGACATTCACTGGGCAACTTCAATACCTGAGTCATACAGGGCACCAAATTATATACAAAACCTGACTGACATATTCAATGATGCTATTAAAGATAAAGCAGGCATGTGCTTATAATCTCAACATTAAGGAGGTAAATGTAAGAGGATGAAGTTCACAGGCAGCCTCAGTTGCATAGCAAAATTGAGACCAGACTGGTATATATGTAACCCTGTATCAAACAACCAAAACTAATTCCTCCTGAGATTCAGTTCCCATTTTGTTTAGTGAAAGCTACTTACTGTTCACTAATACTAGTGCATTTAAAAGAAGACAAAAGCAATTCTGAAATTGCATCTGTATTTCCACTGAATTATATTTAAGTATATATTCTAGCAAACTGAGCATATGAGCCCAAACTGAAATTCACAATTGTCTTTAAGTATTTAGGCAATTTGTATAATAAATGAATGAAGTGTTAACTTGTCTATTTCTCATAAACAATGAAAAAAGGGCTAAAATTCTCACACTAAAAGTTCCCATTGAGGATTATAAAAAATGATACCAGCTATTTTTAATTTATTCTGAAAGTATTTTCAAGTTAAATTTAAAGTATAATAGTAAGATATACATGCATTCCTTAAAAGATGGAGATTTGCACAGTCTGTACCTCCAGCAACACTCATTAGGTTGCAGGAATAATGTCCCTATAATGCCCCTCTTCAGCTAAGGAGCCATTTTCCCCACAGGAAAAGATGCATTAGGATTTTGTGCAACTACTGAGCAAATGGGCCCCACACATGAAGCCATCTGACTCACAATTTAATTTCCCCATTGACTTCTGGCTGTGTGCAAATCCACAGCAGTTACAACTCAAACACAGTGTCCCTAAAACATGTGTTCTAGTGGACATCTTTGGTCTCTGGTCTTTGTTCTATTCTGGTTTTGTTTCAAAAGAAAATGTCAAAGTCTTAAGGTCTTGGGTGCATATGAACACTCACAAGTTTGTCCAACCTTTGATTTTTCTGGGTCACATTGACAAAGAAGAACTATTACTCCTAAAGTTCACAGTCAAGTTACAAAAGAAGTACATATATATCTCATAATATTTCAAATAACTTTATTTTGTAGTGGGACACAGTCATAGCTATCCTGGTCTGCAGGGGGCCCTGCATCCTGTGAACTGGACACTCCTGCAAGACCCATGGAGTTTATATGATATGTAATAACTAAGGGCTGCATGAGAAGCAAAAACTATTCTACTACAAAGATTTTATGAAATCACACTTTGATGGCTCCCTTAGTTACCATGTCCATGTTAGCAGGTCTTGAAGTTGGTCTAGTGAAAACCAATATAGATTCATTATTAGAACAGGTAAACGTGCTTTCAGCTGCCAAGAATTCCCTGTACAGAAAGCCTTTTCAGGATGGAGCTTCCCTCATCATATGAAAGAAGGGCACAAGGGCATGAGCCCAATGCCTTGTTTCAAGTAGAGTCAAACTCAAGCCATTGATACTTTGAGTAAGAAAATGTCCTCCATTGTGTGTTTCTATCAAAGTGACTTCTAACAATCAGATCTATGTGTCCAGAAAGCAAGAAGGGTAACCACAAGGCTAAGGCATGAAGGGCATGTATAAAAAGAAGGTCCTGAATGAGCATGAGGACATCTGTGAGTCCATCTACTCTAAACCCTCAAAAAGCTCCAAAGTTGACTGTGCTCTTGTAAGCAACGCTAATAAAACTCACTGGGTCATTTAAAAGTACATATGAAGAGGGGCTAGCTAGGAAAGAGGAAAAAATTATAATGGGAGTGGGAAGGTGTTGGAGAGAGTAATGGGAGGCAAATATGATCAAAATATTTTACAAACATGTATGAAAATGACATACTAAATGTATTATTATGTATAATAAATATGTGCTAATAAAAATGTTTCTTTTAAAATCCACACAAACAAAGGCCTAGAGGCACAATTGGATCAACACATTCAAGTTCCCACACAGATGCAGACATAGGCAGCAACTTGGGTACTGTACTCTAGAACATTCTTAGTCTGCTTCCTGAGTTTTGTCTAATTCACTGGCTCAGCATTTAGCACAATTTACTGAGGGGCATGGACTTTCTGACACATGGTGTTAATAGCGTTCTGTGGGACACTGGGACTCAGTTTCCTCATTCATAAGCTAGAACAAAGATTCTCTCTCCCTTTATTTCATCATAGAGAGGCTTTCTTATGAAAGGTTTAATTACCAACCAAACAAGCCACTTTACTAGGTCAGTGCTGGTACAACCTGATCACAACAGTGAGTACCTCCCAGGGCTGGGGAGACGGGAAGCAAGCTGATGCCCTTGGAAATGGGCAGTGCAATGGGCAGTGCAATATCCCCGGGAAATCGGTGATTCCTTGGCAGAAATCTGTGTATTTCAGATATATTTCATTCAGCTACACCGTTTGGCAAAACAACTTAAAATGCCAGAGTGGCATTTGGAAGCTCAGAAGAGTAAAATGGCTCCTTTGTGGTACTAAGTTTTAAACCAAGCCTAGAATATAAACAGCAATGACCTTCCCTCAACTCAGTGCATCCTGGACAATGACAGGTGGAATATTTGTTTTGAATGTTGTACAACTAAGACCGAACATGACTTTCTCTCTGCCTTGTGGATCATGCGGGCACAACCTAGTCTAAAATCACATAAAGTTCACAAAAAGACAGGTTAGTTGCCAGGCCAGACTTTAACTCCTTATGGTACAACTCAGTAAATTTAAAAAAAAAAAAATTGCAAATGAAGATAGCCTTCCTTCACAACTCCAGGGTCACTACTCCCATGTGTGACGTAGAGGCTTCATTCAATCCATCTGCCTAGACAATGGACTACAACAGACTAAAGAGAGATGTTTTAAGTTTGCCCTGAAGACCTAAAGAATAAAAAATCATAACACAAATGTTCATCTAATATCTGCTTCCCTGAATATTAGAAGTTGCAGTCAGCAGCTAGAGAAGGGTATCTATACCAGTGACATATGAAGAATACTGACAAGCAGGCTGGCCAATGGCAATAAATATGCAAAGTACCCCCAAAAGTCAAGGGCAAATGCTATAGGCATATCTTAACTACACATGAGCTATGTACTCTTGGCAAGCCTTTTAACTACTCTGGTCCTTGGGGTCATCCATAAACTGGGAGTACTAGTAAAGATACTTAAGACTTCTCATTAAGTCATTACACATATTGGGTAAGATGCCTAAAACAGCTAGCATAAGCATTTACACACTGGCTGTGAGTTACCTTATCATTCACTGATTTCTCACTGTGTCTTCTATTAAAGGCCAACTCTCTATTAATTCCCAAATGATAAGCCCTTACCTTGGAGCCATGAATAGGACATTACCTTTCTCTCCTAGAATGTGAGCACCCTCCAAAAGTCCTGGGGTCCTTTCCAGGCCTCAGACTTGGTGGGATGTCAGTAACCATTCCAGAGTCCCACTTGGAGGAAGGTCACTTCTTACCTCCTCTGCCCTATGGCCTCTCCACTTTACAGAATGACCTCAGGCCACTCCAACCAGTGTAGCTTTGAAGAAATCTAGGGGTCCTAGCAGACTCCCTCCTCACTCCCCATTCTCTCCCCTCTAAATCATCTCCATCCATCCCACCTTCACGCCTCTCAACTGTCACAGAAGGCCTCATGTCAGAGGCAAACATTACCTATAATCCCTATTGGTTCACCAGGTCTAAAGGGTTAGGTCTCCATTCTGGGGCCAGTGCCTAGGTGCTTACAGATCAAGCTTGTGCCTCTTCACCTCATCTCTTACAATTTCAAACACTATGTCCTTAGAAAAAAGTAGGGAACTACTTCAGCTACCAGGACAGACCCTGCTTTAGGCTGCTCTCAGGGAGAAGCCTGGCCCCTCCCACGGATCTGTGCCAGCTGACCTGACCTGACCTGTGCCTCCTCAACTCTGTCACCTTACCCTGTCACTGTCCCACACCCCACTGATGCTCTTTCCTCTGGACTGTTGCAAACACTGCTTTCCTTGTTTGGGACAACTCCTTCTGGCCGCTGGCGACCTGGCCACCTCTACTTGCCCATTTAGGGTTTCATCCAAACCATCACTTCCTCTAGATCCTACCAGCCATGTGGCTGCCATCCTAGAGACCCTCTCTGACTCTGAAAGGACCATAGCAGAAGAATTCTGTTACTTTAGTTTCTTCCCAGAGTTTCAAGAAAGACCTACCACAGTCATTATCAGGCTCAGAGACTTCTACCTGATGTCCCCACCAGACATTTGCTAACAGAATGAATCACTAATTTGCCATTTATTGTCACCCGCTTTGCATCTGCCATGGCACTTGTATAGCCTTGGAAGGCCCTTCTCCCCCAAAGCACTTCTATTTATCATTACCAACTCAGCTACTGTGAGAGTATCCCAAAAGAATCCTATTTACAGGATAGACCCATTTCCATTACCAGCATGGGATACATGTTATATGCATATCTCACATCCAGAGATACCTGCTACTTACTGTACTTTCTCCCAAGAGACATAAAATGGTAAGATCCATAGATTTTGATAGAGCTAAGGTTGGAAAGAAAATCCAAACTACTCAGTCCACCCTTTATTAGACTCTGCTGGGCTACTAATAACTGACCACTTAAGAACTAAATGTTGTGACCAGAGAGATGGCTCAGTAGCTAAGAGCACTGGCTGCTCTTTCTAAGGTCCTGAGTTTAATTCCCAGCACTGCTTTTTGTTATGTATTTAGGCATAGTCATGAAAGTAAGCAACACACCAGTGAATATTTTACTTTGTAAAAACTCTAAACTAGGGGGCTGGAGAGATGGCTCAGAGGTTAAGAGCACTGACTGCTCTTCCAGAGGTCCTGAGTTCAATTCCCAGCAACCACATGGTGGCTCACAACCATCTATGATGACATCTGGTACCCTCTTCTGTATACTGTATACATAATAAATAAATCTTTAAAAAAAAAAACTCTAAACTATGGAGAAGAATTACTCAGAACCAAGTGACTGTTATGACAATTTTTAATTTAAAATAGATGAAGTATCATGCACTTTGATCAGGAAGGACTTCTTTGTTTTTTTTTTTAAGATTTATTCATTCATTATACATTATACAGAAGAAGGCACCAGTTATCAACATAGATGGCCGTGAGCTACCATGTGGTCGCTGGGAACCAAACACAGGACCTCTGGAAGAACAATCATTGTACCCAACCTCTGAGCCATCTCTCCAGCCCCCAGCAAGGAGTTCTTATAAGTGTATATCCAGCACTGGAGGAAGAAAATCGAAGAACAGAGTGTCCTCTGGAGAGGTAAGCAGGGGATTACACAAATACTTCTTCCCAAAATCATGAAAGTTGTCACTTCAGCTTTACCTTTGTGATAACTGACAACTACTCACATCGCAGTGCATGCATCCAGCCTAGGCCATCTCCTGGAGACAGCCCTATAGCAGGGAACTGTCTCCTAGCTAGACATGGCACTCTAAACTCATGCACTTTCCTGGCCCTCCCTCTCCTAAACACACTAAAATAAAAGTAAAACAGGACCCAAGGTGTGCAAGAAGAAGACCAAAGAACAGCAACCTAAATGTCAATAATAATAATAATAATAATACCTTTGGGCAAAAAGGATTCTGGAGAATATGTCTGAGTCAACAGTGTAAGAACACTTGGACCTACCTGCTAAGACCTGGAAGGGGCAATGGGGTTGAGGAGCAGAAACCCAACATTTTACAATCTCATTTCACTATCCACACCACATGTTCAGAAGAGATGCTCTCTTATCCCCTTATAGAAATAGAGGCCTCTTTTCTGAAGACATCAAAGGGCAGGCTTCACATTCAGAGGTGAGGAGAGCAGAAATGGGACTGTATTGAAAACTGGGGAGCTGGTACCAATTATCATTCAAGCGGCAGAGCTCCATCCTCATCCTCCTCCACCTCTCAGTTCCTGGAACACAGAAAGGCTTCTACTACTTCTATGCCCTGTCCTGCCAGTCATCTCATCCCAAAAGTGGGCAGGCCAATTGCAAAAGAGGATTTTCATCAGATGAGCCACAGATAACCACACACTGAGGTCACACCCTGACCCACCTTGCTCCTATTCAGAGTCATTTATTGTAAAATAGGAATAGGAGTCTAAGGCTCCCTATTAAATATTCAGAGAAAGCTTCCAACATCTAACAGAGTACAAAACACATATTGTGCTCTGTGTATGAAATACTGAATGAACACAGGAAAACCTTAAATCGGCTCCCTTGAAATTCTCAAGGAAAAAAGGCCAAAAGCTCAAATCTAGAAATAAAAACAAGAACATTCTAAAAAGAGAAATCAAAAATGAGAAAAAATGTCTTAGGACTAAAATTTGAGTCGATGAATTTTAAGTGACTGGAAGATAAAAGAAACTCAGCAGAGAATCAAAAGCAAAGATAAACACAGAGAAAATGTTAAGAAAAAAAATTAGGAACCAATGAAGAAGCTCGATGTTTGACTAAGCATTTTTCAGAAGATCAAAACTACAAAACAAAATAAAAATAACAACAGTAAACAACTCACTGTTTTAAGATACTGTAACTGAAGAACTGACTTTACAAATGAAACCTAGAACAATGAATTAGAATAGATCAGGCTTCAGAAACCAAGGAGAGAAAGAAGTCCCTAGAAGGCTTCAGAGAAAAAAACTAAGAAATTCGGTATTAAAATCCTGCTTATCTGGTCCCAGACAGATTGTGGGCACAGGCCTCTAATCCCTGCTGCTTGGGAAGCTGAAGAGGAAATGTCATGATTTCTAGGACTTCTGGGCACCATAACAAGACCCTGTTTGAACCTGAAATATCCATAGGGGGAGCACAGTTGAAGCTCAGTTGTCTAGCACATGCAAAGCCTGGATCCATCTCACAAAAGTGTGTATGTGTGGTGTGTGTGTGTCTGTGTGTGTGTGTGTGTGTGTGTGTGTGTGTGTGTAGAGTATAAACATCTGTTGACACTAAATGTACCAAGTGTATATCTTGGTGTTCATGTGTTTGTGTGCATGTATACAGGTATGTACATAAAACAGGATTTGATTTCTGTATGCATTATTCTCCACATTACATGTTCTGCCACTGCGGTTTAAATCTGTCTTTCACCTAAGTCAAATTGACAGAATTTGTAGTTCTGTCTCTATGACTTAGAAAAATAAAGACCAAGAGAAATAAATAAAATGTTTGTTTCAGATTTTAGCAAACTCTTGGAAGAACAGAAGCACAGCTCAAACTGAAATTCATAGATATTCAGAAGGCAGGAGCAGGAGGTTCTCTGTAAGGTTGGGGTAAGCTCCAGACAGTCTATCTCAGCCTTTCCCTAAACTCACAATTGAAGGATATTAAATATTATTATATATTTTATAGGAATAAAGTATAAAATGAGCAACTAAGACCAATAAAGTCTTAAGAAAAACTTTGCTTTTCCTAAGTAAAATTGTATTTGATTTAAAAAAAAAAATCTGCAAAGAACATATGGGCACCTTCACCCAGCCACCTAAGCAGAGCACGGGAGGGCACTCGCTTACATTCTGCATGGTGCCCTCTGTGCCAGTGTTTGAACACAGACAAGGCTTCTTAGTGCTAAAGAGCAGGCTTTTGTTTGAAATGACTGACGACCCTCTGACCTGGGTAAGGGCCATCACATTTGCTATTATTCGTGAGGTCAAATTTCATTCTCAGTACAACAAATTCTACATCCTGTCTGCCATGTCCTCCACTCATTACTGTGGGGGCACAAGCTTTGCTAACATTTATTGATAAATTTTTAATTCTAACATATGCTGGGTTTTACATGTCGTAATTTAGATTAAGGGGAGCAATTCTCCAGCTTTGTAGTTACCTCGGTTGTTAAATATGACCTTAAATTCACTTCAGACAACTTTACCAGGCTATTTTCTGAGGCATTTATAAATTCAACAAAATATGCCTTAGAGAAGTTGGTTCATTAGTGTATCACACATAACCATTATAAGTAAAGTACTTTACTTCTGCAAAAAGAAAAAAAAAGGGGGGGATGAGAGGGACAGAGAAAGAGAAGGAGGTAGGGAGGGGAAGGAAGGGAGGAAGGAGAGAGACAGAAAGAAGAAAGAATCCCTAGACACTGCTGCTGACATGCACTTCCCTGTTCGTCTGCTGGCAGTGAGCTCCTGGGGAGGCAGTGCTGGGGGACGGAGCTCACAGGAAGGCTTTGCTGTAAAATGTGGCCCCTTCTTCCCGTGCCCCTGCTCGTCCTTTCCTTCCCTCCCCTGACCATGTTCGCCCGTGTTCTTAGATCCTGGACTCCAGGACGTAAGTCAATAAATCCATGATATTGTCGGTACAGTGGCATACACATTTAATCTCAGCACTCAGGAGGCTGAGGCAGGTGGATCTCTGTGAGTCTGAGATCAACCTGTTCTACATAGTTCCAGGATCCCCGCTAGCTACATAGTAAACCTTATCTGAAAAAAAAAAATCCTGTTTTTTATAAATACATATTTGTGGGCATTTTGCTTTAACAACAGAAAATACATGAATGTAAGACGCAAGCCCTAGGTCAGGTGGCCAAAAACATCTTGCCTGAGGAAGTAAAATGGATAGCAGAGCCTTGAAGCAGGAGACTGGTTTGGGGGAAATAAGGACACTAAGGCTTGCCCTAGTGAGGGGTAAGTATCTCCCCAACATCTTCTTGTGTCCTGTCAATGAAATACCTGCACTGAAGCCCCGCTGTCCACCTCCACTCATTGTGTTCCAAAGAACTTCCTTAAAGGCAGTGTCATTTTTGAAAACATAGTCACCCAAGTTAACATCCCAAATATCCCCACCCTATCCCACACAGCCACAAAGGCATTTGGACCAGCTAGAGTCAACTTTACCTGTACACAGAGAACCATTTCTAGGTCAAAAGTGCAAACACAAAAAGGAAGTGAAATATGATGAAACTGGGTAAATGTACAACTCAAAAAATGGAACCCAGCCTGGATAATTGAAGCCTGAAGCAGAACACAAAAGTCACCCTCCGTGAGGGTGGGGGTCCTTGAGAGGGTAGGGGTGCTACAAGAAAATTTCCATCTCTAAAAGTTTAGCATAAGAAGCAAGCTATGTGTGAGAAGGCTGAGTTCCACTGGAGGAGTGAGCGGACTTTGCCTTCTAAGATCTCGATTCTTAAACTGGGGGCTGTGTGACCGAATGTGAGGATCCTGAAAAATCTGACAGCAGTGAAGGGAACCGAGAACCAGGTAGAGAGAGATGTGTCCACAGCAGGAGTGGGAGGCGGGCCACGGCATCTGACCTCTCCCTGAAGGAGATGATATCTCATGAGGCAGAGGAAGATGCAGCAGGTTGAGGTATCCATAGAAACCCACTGGTTGGGGAAGGTATCATCCCAGTAATACAAAGGATGGGGAACATATGGTACCTTCTAACCTAGGCCCTTCAGTTCCACCCCTCACAGGCCATCTCTGATCTTGCCCATCTATTGTTCCCTTCTCTACAAACTCCACTATGCTTCAGAGCAGCCACCCAGACATTTGCAGAATAACAGAGAAAGGCGGAGGGTGCCAGGACTACAGTTAGATACAGGGATGGAGATCGTGGTGCTTCTGACATGCAAAACCAATCAAGACTCTTGGTTGGCTTAGATTGCTAAGCAAAGAAAGCCATAAACTCTGCAGCATGTAAATCATAAACTTATATGCTGGAACATCCAAGATGAAGGTACCAGCAGATGTAACATCTGTCTGTGGCTCACTTCCTGGTTTGTGAATGTTTCCACATGGAGGAGGAAGAGAATGAGCTCCCTGGGGCCTCTTTTGTAGAGATACTAATCACAGTCATCAAAGCTCTTCCTTCAGTGACCCAACAAGCTTCCTTAGGCCCCAGCTCTTCATGTTACTACTGAAGATCCGTGTATAAATTTGAAGGACATAAGCATTCAGTGGTAGTAGAGGGAAAGAATTTCTTTTTTCTTTTTTTTAACATTTATTAATTATGTATACAGTATACAGAAGAGGGTACCAGATGTCATCAAAGATGGTTGTGAGCCACCATGTGGTTGCTGGGAATTGAACTCAGGATCTCTGGAGGAACAGTCAGTGCTCTTAACCTCTGAGCCATCTCTCCAGCCTGGGAAAGGATTTCTTAGGCCTCTGGAACTCCCCTGGTGACCAAGTAAGTCTGGTCTGAGATCAAATCACACAGGGTCCCAGGGATACAGAGCCATGCCACTGTAGCAAGAAGATGATAAAAAGAGGAAGAGAATCCTACCACCCTCCAAGTGGGATCCTCTGCTCTTTGTGGAAAGTGATGCTGAACAGGCCAAGAATGTCAATCACAGGCGAGTGCTCACTTAGTGCTTGCCTCTGCTGGCTTCTCAGAAGCAACTTAAGCCTTTGACTACCTGCCACACAATGTTCCTAACCATAAGATGCTTCAAGACACTCAACTTGGTAACATTGGCTTCCTGGGCATAACATGGTGAGGGCATTACACGGGAAGACGGAGCAAGCATGCCAGCTCCAAACTGTCTTTCCCTTCTTGAGCCTTGCTTTCTGACTTCACCTGGCCCTAACCATCACCTCTTAAAGCTTCTACTTCCAAATCCCATTAAAATGAATATGAGCTTTACATTTTCAGCCTGTGAGTTCTTAGAGGACACTTTAGAAGCATACCATCCTGTGGATATATGTTAAATATTTAATAAATCCTGGGATATCAGAGAGACCACACAGTCAACTCCTAGACAGACAGCTCAGGAAATCTTTGATCCTTGAATAAAAGGACAAACAGCTGAGAGTCAGTCACACACACCTTTAATCCCAGCACAGGGAAAGTGGGAGTGGGGACCAACATCCTTTATCCCATAACTCCAGAGACAGAGCTTCTTCTGTTTCTGTGAGTTCAAGGCTACATGCCTTTAATCCTAACCTGGATGGTATATAAGGGCTGTAGAAACCCAGCAGAGACAGAAGCAACAGGCAGAAGCGACCAGGAGCGAGACTGAGGAAGTTGCAAGACAGCAGGGTGAGAATTGACTGTGGTACTTCCTCTCTCTGATGTTTCAGCCTTTCCCCCATATTTGGCTCTAAGTCTCATTTGTGCAACTACATAATCCCTTCATCCACTGCCTAAAAAGTCCTGCTTCTTCTTCCTGGCTCCTGTATGGCAGTTTAATAACACCAACAGCAGAACCTATCATGGACATAGTTGCTAAGTTGTTTCTCTCTGTCCCCAGTCCAGAGATCAGACCATGTCTCCACCATCTTTCTGTTCCCAGCAGCAGGAATAATGACACACCTCATTTACTTGTACTCATTTGGATCAACTGGGGCAGCCTGAGAACAAGATAAAAAGACAGGCATGCCAAATGGAGCTGAGGTTAAGTGATTACCTAAATCTCTGCAAAATTCACCGACATTGCCTTAAAATGTGGCGCTGAGGTTCAAGGCTGCTCTAGCTCAGAGGAAAACATGACTGGTTTAAAGTATAAGCACTCGTCTGCTGAGATCAGCCCTGCCTTGGCTGAGAGACAGCTTCACAAAGAACCACTGTGTCCACCAGGAAGCCCTTGCTCAAGAAACATTTGCTGAAGGCTCAATATCCAAAGGGCTACAGCTGTTTTTAATGGACTAAGTCCTCTCTGCTTTGAAGGCCCTTTCACACTAGCTCCACCTTACTGGGGCCAGAGGAAGGCTGTCCAGCACACCTAGACTCCTCACATCATTCTGGACATCTGCCTTTCAGATCTACCGGTTTAGGTGTCCCATATTATACTCCCGCTGGCCCCAATCACATCCCCCCAGATGAGCCAGATAAGTCTCCCTAGTCTGAGAGCACCCAGAGCTCACTCCCTCTTCATTCCCTGTTTATCCTAAGCCCAAAGTGCTTGACATTAACCTCCCTGTTAAAATTGGACTCCTTCTTTTAAGCCCATTCAACATTGCACAAAGCTTTCACCAGCACTGCCAAACTACTCAAGATCTGCACTTTGCCCTATGCTATAAAGTCCTAGAGACTTTAACTTGCAACTCAGAACAAGAAATCACTGGTTCAACTTGGTGAACCAGCCATGCCTTCCACAGCAGAAGGGAAGTTCTCAGAGGCAAGTGGAGTCCCCGGACTTCTGCTATATCCCTGGACAGAGCACCAGACTGAACTGCTCAGCCCCATGACAAATAGAAATTATTTCTTTTCTATGGGTGCAATAAAACACCACAACCAAGGTAACTAACTTACAGAAGAGTTTATTGAGGCATATGTCCCATAGCTTAGAGTCTCTGGTAGTAGTGTGAGGCATTGCAGCAGGAGTGGGAAGCTGAACGCTCATATCTTGAACCACAAGCAGGAAGCAGAGATGGCGAACTTGAAATGGCATGAAACCCTCAGAGCCAGCCCTTAGTGACATACCTCCTCCAAGGCCATACCTCCTAAGTCTCTTGAGAAACACCATTCATTGGGAATCAGATATTCAAATGTCTGAGACTATGGGAAACATTTCTTATTCAAACTATTGTAAGAAATGAGCAAGGAATTTAAAGTAGACCCATTAATGAACTGAAAAAAATAATTGCTACTGATGCCAAAACAGCCACCTCCACAACAACAGGGTCTTCATACTGTTCTGGAGTTGCTAACTGTAATTCTGTAATATTGGAAAACAGAACCCAAGTTGTCTCATAATATTCTTTAGAGTAGAAAGAAATACTGAACTTAGGAAATCATCAAGAACCATGTGTCTAACATGATGGACATGAGTCACACAGGGCAGTTCATATTTAAACTAAATACAGTTAAAATATATTTATAAAAAAATGCATTTATCCAGGGGATAGAGATGGTTCAGTAGTAGGTGAAGTGCTTGCTGGGCAAGCATGGGAACCAGAGTTCAGATCCCCAGCATCCACAAGCGGTGTTTGCCTGTAACCCAGGGGAGAGGACAGAGACAAGCAGATCTTAGGGGTCAGCAACAGCAAGCCTAACTAAAATGGCAAGCTCCAGGCTCAACGACAGACCCTGTCTCAAAACTAAGAGAATGTTAGAGGACACCCAATGTGGACTTCTGGCCTATAGATAATTGTGAGGTGAGAGCATGATATGGGGGGGAGGCACGACACATATGTGTATACCATACATATATGCAGGGGGATATTATATGTGTATATCATACATATAAGCAGAGCTCTGAGTCACTCTAGCCCCGTGGTTCGCAACATTCCCAACGCTACACTTTAATATAGTTCCTCATGTCATGGTAACCACTGACCATAAAATTATTTCCATTGCTATTTCATAACTGTAATTTTGTTAGTTATGACTTATACTAGTCATACCTCAGGCATTCAATAGCCCCAAGAACCTCCTGGTCACTGCAATGCCCAAGACAAGCGCAGAAACATTTCCCTACTGGCAAATACTCTGCTGAACAGTACATAAGGAAGACATCCTTGGGAGTTCTGTTCACTTTCCTTTGTGTAAAATGAAAATATGTATAACAAATAATATGCAAATGAGGTGCTAATGTGAAAATCTTTTATAATAATTATAATCACCAAACTTTGACAAGCCACCAAAACTGTAGTTTTCTGTTACAGGAAAACTTTGGATACTGGTGACTGCAGATATCACCAACATGCAGCCATTAACTCAAAGTTCAGATGTATACTAGCCAGAGTCACCCAGCAAGACAAGTGGTAACTTATAAAGAAGGAACTCCAGAAAGCGTTCAAACCTGACCTTGTTCAAACCTGAGAGTGTATCAAGTCACCTGGAGAGCTGGTGAAGATCTGGACATCTCCATCCTACCTCCAGAGGTCTGGTTCGGTAGGTTTGGGATGGACCTGGGCATCTGCATGACTGACCAATGGGAAATGTGGCTGTTGGTCAATGCTCACTATCCCCAGGATCCTCCCTACTGCACTGCAAGCTGGAGAAACCTTCAGAGCAGAGGACAGGAAGTGCTTGAAACCAAGTGTGCGGTTGGGATGTGCCAGTTTCTGAACCAACGCCACCGATGGCATTCCAAGGACTCTCAGTGGGTCTCGCTGGCATTCCAGACTGTACTCAAGATGCCTCAAAGTCAGAGAAACCAAGAAGCCCCACAAGATGTGTCCCCATATAGTCATCTCAAAAATACCAATTTACATCACTTTAATTGTTTTGTAGGCAGGAAGACATATGGTCACATAACCCTAGACATAAAGAAAAACTCCTCCTTATACATGTTTAGATGTTACGGTCACCAACCTTGAGTTTGAAGCTTGATCAGAGCATCTTTTTAAGCTACAGAGGCATGTGACTCAAAAGAGTTATATTTCAGAATCACAGCCATCAAGGAGACTTAGAAGATGGCCATTTGGTTCCATTGCTTCCTGATCCAGGGGCACTATCATGAGTCTATAATGAAGTCCAGATTACTACTTACCACTTCTCTTTACCAAAAACCAAATCTGAACACCCAGCTATACCTGAAGCTTTCCAATAACTCTAATAAGAGCATGAATAGATAGATATACATATATATGTATATACATAATAGGCAACCAGGAAAATTCTTTATGTAAATATCAACTTGCAAATGGATAAACCAGTTGTGACATACTTCTCCAAAGTAGGATAGCACCCATCATTTAAAAAACAAAATAAACAAATAACTGTTGTCCATAACAAGAAAGAAGCTTGAAACGATACAGACTCAGTGAAGTCAGACACAAAAGACAGCAGGTCATGTGATGTCATTATGTGGAACTTCAGAAAAGATACCTGACATCATAATAAATGAGATCAGACCCTGGGGTGAGGACTGACAACAAACAGACCAAAAGTGCCCTGTTAGGTTGTGGTGATCTGAGTAGGAATGGCCCAAATATGCTCATATATAAGATGCTCTGCCCGAAGTTGGTGGCAGGGTTTTGGAAGGATCGGGAGGATGGCCTCCTTGCCTGCCTGCCCGTTACCACGCTCCTCACCATGATTGCCATGGACTCTAGCCCTCTGCAATAGTGAGCCCCAGACTAAATGCTCTCTTATGAGTTGCCATGGTCATGGAATTTTGTCACAGCAAAGGAAAAATAACTAAAACACAGTTGAGAGAATAATTTAAATTTTGATTGTCATTGTGATTATCCATACACATAGACACATTCAACTATATGCATACAATCTCTACTTTTTAATGTAAATTAACTACAAAAAGTTGATTGTTTAGAAACAAAAGTATCCAGCTGGAGGTATGGCTCAGCAGTGAAGAGCTTTTGTTGCTCTTGAAGAGGAACTGAGTTTGAATCCCAGAAAATGCCTCAGATGGCTCACAGCTTCCTGTAATCTCATGCCAGGGGATCCAGTGACCTCTGGCTTCCACAAACACATGTTTACACATGCACATACAACACACACACACACACTTAGAAATTCAAATGTAAATCTTTTAAAAAGTGAACTGTCAGGGCTGAAGAGATGGCTCAGCTGTTAAGAGCACTGACTGCTCTTCCAGAGGACCGGAGTTCAATTCCCACCACCCACACAGCAGCTCACAACTGTCTGTAGTTCCAATTCCCAGTTCTAGGCAAACACCAAGGCAAATAAATAAATAAAGGTTAAAAAAAAAAGAGTGAACTGTCATTTCTATTTCACTGGTCCACTTAAAACTGTGTTTAAAATTGTAACACAAGCTGTCCTTGTCACAAGCCTAGGACCAGGCATGGGAAAGATTTCTAAAATGTTTACCCTTTTCTGCTTTTTAATCTTTGAAATTATGAGGATATATTAGTTATTTTTAATTTTTTTAATTGAAAATGTGTTTCTTGTAAGTTAAATGAGTAAGATAGTACATTCGGAAGCCTTGTATAGTTCCAGGCCTATTGAACTATGGCCCGGTTTGTCTTCACTGTAGAAACCTTGATTCTGGAGCCTGGCATGATATTCAGGATACATTTAATCACACCTCTCCATGATATGACTAAAGATCTGTTTTTGGCATTTCACATGTTAGCATTTTTCATAAGCATATCATATATGAGGATATGTATGTGTACCCATTAAAGAATACTATCTCTGTCTGTGCTTTTATCTCCTCTGTGTGTGTCCTGAGATCAGTCTATTTGCTCTCACTCTCCTTAGAACTGTAAACTAAGTCAGTCCGCAGCATAGCGGAGATGATCTAACTCCCCAGGACCTGTCTTGACCCTCGTTTACCAATGCATAGCACTAATGTTGCAGATCATGACCAGGTAGTCAGTGTCAAAATTTCTGAGTCAAATTCAAAATCCTGAATGCAATTATTAGTACCAGATATTAAATCATACAAACTGTATATTTACAAAGTAATCTTCCACAAGAATGGAGAAGCCTCAGTGATAAATAAATGAAGCCCCCCCACTGTTTAAGCTAAGATTTGGGATTTTCTTTTTTGTTTGTTTTTCAGATAGGGGCTCAATCAATACCCCATTGTATTTTTAACATATTGACTTCTCCATTTTTCTCATAGAAACATAAGCACATTCCCCCAAGACACAGAATATTAAGAATCAAATGAGGGCATCAGTGACCAGGACAGATGGCTCACACCTTTAGTCTTAGTACTTAGGAAGCTGAGGCAGGAAGATTGTCATAAGTTTGAGACCAGTTTGGATAACAAAGCAGTAACTTGTTTTGTTTTTTTTAAAGAAAAAAATGAAAAGGAAAGGAGGAATGAAAAAAGTGGCCATTTCAGAAGAAATAAATTGGTTCTTTTGTTGTTGTTTTTTAGTTTTAAACTTTAAAAGCATATTTTAACCCCAGAGAAACAAATAAGAAGGATTTCAAAAAAGTTCCAGCATTAATAAAAAAAAAATAAAAGTCATGAAGTCCAATAGATTATAACACAGAAGCAACAAGTGTTTCAGAATTCAGAGAGAGCAGGATGGCTGTCTGTCAGAGGAAATACATGCATGGAATCCAGCTACTGCAAACAGAAAAAACAAAACAAATAAGATTCTAGCCAGGTTCAATATCTGGCCACTAATTGTCTTTCCATCAGAGTGGTAAATAAAATGGATGGGAGACAACACTCATATGAAAAATATCAAATATACTTTTATTTATACAACAAAATTTAGTTCCAACAGTTGTTCTTGAAGATTATGTCATAGGGAGGAAAGAGAGGTGGCTCTGCCGGGTATGTGGCTGCCACACAGCATAAAGACCTCAGTTTACACCCTAGCACTATATAAAAACCAGGAGTGATGGCATGTATCTGTAACTCCAGAACAGAAGCACTAGACAGGCAGATCTCTGAGGCTCATGGACCAACCAATCCAGTCATACTGATGATGAGCTCTAGGTTTAGTAAGACACCTTGTTGGAAAAAAAAAAATTAAGAACAACAATATAAGAGGGCCTCTGGCCTCTAGTACATCCACGCAAATAGATGTGGACCAGCAACACGTGAACTCCCACACAACCTCACCCACACACAAACAAGAATACATCATAGGAAAAATGTTTGAAACTCATTACATTAATTATGCTAAACCCATCCTATAAAAAAGAGCTTCACAAAGTCAGTAGGAAGATCAATGGCTGAAGTGAATAGAGACCAGAGTTGTTTAGATAAATAGGCACTGCTGAGAAAAGGTAATTATAGTGGCCTTGAACTCAAGGAAAACTTTCAGTCTCAGACAAACACAAATTTAAAACCATACTAAAATGCCCTATCCACCTACTAGATTTACAAGATTAAAACATTCTTCAAAATCTTCTTGGCAAGAGTATAGCAGCATATAAGCAGTCACATTCACTGGTGATGGGCTAATAATCTTGTAGAACTCAATGACAATACAGTGATAATATGTGCAATACAGTGTCAGCCACTCAAATGACAAGGGCACGTGCCCTCTGAACCAACAGGTTCACTCGAGAATTCATCCTTTACATTGTTTTCATATATATCAAATGACACACATACAAGACTCAATTAGCATATTAAAAATCCAATGCCTGGAACTACATCTGAGCCTCCTTGGGAGGTTCAATATTTTGAGATGTCTTACAAAGGCATTCTATGCACTGGAAAAAAACAAGAAAGTGATCAACAAGGCACCTACCCTCAAATAAGGAATCGTTACTATGCCAGCCCACAGTCTACACAGAAAACAGTGCTTCTGCTGAAACTGGCCCTATCTAGAAAAAAAGAAAAAAAAAAAAAAAAAAAAAAAAACACAGAGATCCAGCAGCCCCTGTGGCCTCTGGGAGGAAGCTGAGGAACTAAGGATGGGCGTGGGAAAGAAATTTTCAAAGGGAAAAGATTTCCAAAGTGTTTACATTTTTTGTACCTTCAAACTTTGGAACTGTGGTGTTTTTAGATAAATAAAATTTAAAACATGCTGCTTATTGGTAAATAAGTGAGACACAGCCCTAAGACACCCTTTCCTGCCCTGGTGTAAAGCAACAAAATACAACTTATTTCTTTAAGGGCTCAGGTAACTTTACAAACAGGAAAGAGTTGGCATAAACTCCAGAAACAGAGGGAGCTGAGAGACCCAGAGTTAATTAACATCCGAAGACAGCAACAAGACACAGCTCGTTGCTTTTTTTTTTTTTTTAAGAGTAAACCAAGACTAGCAGGGAGCTAAAGAAAATCTTTCCCATTGCCCAAGTTAATCTAGAAAAATGACAGGTTATGTATCTCTTGTGCATTTATTTCCCAACTTTGGGGTTAAGAAATCTATGTGTTGTAAATAGGTATCTGTTAGTGAAGCTGCTTATTCTGGACTGCGAGGGTCATGTTTGTTATGAAGACAATTGACACACAAAGGTTTTTCTCTGCTCTCAGAGCTCTTGAACCAGACGATAAGGCACATCCTTTGGGGGTGGAGCCAGACACTGTGGAGGCTTACCTAGGCAAGATACTTTCTGGGGAGGCAAACCTGTTGATTGGAGGCTATTCAAAGATCATTCCTGCCTGGTCCCTCTGGAGTTAGTTTGAAATTACTACAGCCCCACCCCATCCCCCTGCTGTTCAACCTAGGGGCGGGGCGATGTGCCTAATCCACCTGTTTGTTTACCTCCTGCTTTCTCATTTGGGAGCCAAGACCGTAAACCCTACTCTCCAGGGGAAGGAAAAACAAATCATTCACTGCCCATCTCTGGTGGCTGATGAAGGGCAGCAGTGTTGAGACTGTACCTGGCCCAGATATGCTTCTTTGAGTGCAAAAAAAATCAATTCAAGCCCAGGAGCCCATTTAACCCCATGCTTGGAAGTACAAGCCCTGGGAGTTGACAATACCAGGGCCGAAGTTTCAAGAGCTCGGAGACATCCCTAGATACAGGAAAACGTAGGTCAGCCGACCATCCCCTCCCCTTGGAAGATGGACATCTGCAGCAAGGGTGACAGCCACTCACAGGGAAGTGCGTCTGGAGGAAAGTTGAAGCGGGTGACTACCTGTTTCAGACAGGTGACCATGCAAGTGAGAAGGGGCTGCCACTTCCACCGCAGTGCCCAGCTCACCCCAGGCCATGCCACATCCGGCCCCTGGAGCCCCAAGGTCACCTGCCCTCCGGGGCGTCCCCACCCAGCCTCAGCACTCACCAGAACAGCAGGTTGGCACCCAGGAAGGCGAGCAGGCTGCGCAGCGGCCTCTTCCAGCTCAGGAGCTCATCCGCGCGGCAGCCCAGCCATAGCACTGGCTCCCCGAGCAGCCAGGTCAGGGCGGCGGCCACCTTGCCCGCGGCCTCCTCCACCTGCGGCCCCGCGCCCTCCGGCCCTGCCTCCGATGCAGCCTCCTCCCGAGGAACCCCGGGCCGCGATGCCAGTTCTTCCGCAGCCGGGGCTGGGCATCCTTGCACGGAATGCTCCCCGTGCGCAGGGCTCGCCATCTTCAGCGGTGCTTTGCTGGTGGGGACGGGGACTGGGAGGGACGCGGGCGGGCACGCGCGCGCGCCTGGCGGTGAGCGCCCGGAAAGCGGCGGCGACGGGTCGGGGCTCAGGGTGCGCACCGCCGGGGCGCCGGCGGCTGGGTGCCTTGTGACGTCAGGCAGGGCCACGCGGGGGAAGAGGGTGCGGTCAAGTTCGCGTAGGGGCGGGGCCGCCCTGGGCCTGGCTGCACATCCTGGGCTCTGCTGGTGGATGCGAACTAGGCGGCGTCCTTAGGTAGCTGGGGACCAAAGGAAAATACTCCCTTTTTCTTCTCAGCTGAAGAGGCCAGATAGAGAGGAGTCTGGGCTTTGGATTTTAAAGGGGAGAGGAAGGAACATTTTCACTTTCTCCAGCCACAGCCGCCAGTCTTTCATCCTTCAGTATTGAAGAAAATATCTGGATGCTCCTGGCAGTGCATTTTAGCACTCTTGCTTCATCACAACCCTGTCCAGGTCCCTTGCAGGAACACCCTGCCTAACTGTGTCAGATACAAACGCTGTCCTGGGAAAAGAAGAAAAGCACATTTGAGGTGAAAGAAGGATCTCTGGTTTGGGCCTCTGATTTTAGGAGTGAGCTGTTGGCTCAGTAGTGATAGTGGCTTTTTGCAGTGTCAGTGAGCTCTTCAGGGAGCAAAGAAGCCAGAGGATGGCCACTGGTGATCGACTCTGCTAGTGTCCCAAGCTTTGGAGGTTGTTTCTTCAAAGGCTCTGTTTTCCATGTCTCAAGAGGACAGAAGTAGAGGATCCTGCCCCTTTCCCCATGTGGGTCTCCTGGTGGAGGAAAGAGAGAAAGGGACAGTTGTGTCCAGTCTCCGTTTCTCCAAAATAAAGTACCAATCCTTCAGTCTTGAAAATTGATGCATCAAGGTAACTGACAAGCTCTGGTTGGTTCATCCTCTGTATCCAGCCTACCTTCACAGGGTGAATTTGGTGCATTCCCAAAGCAATGAAAGACCATTGCCTCAAGGGAGTCCCTGAGATAAAGTTTGTAATGTTCATCTAGGTAGCCAGTATATACCCCTGTATACATATGCAAATATCTATACAGTGCAGGCTGGATGTGGACAGTTACCTGAATGTTGTGGTTAAAGGGAGCACACCACATGTCTAGGGCTCACACAAAGATTTGTTGACCACCAGCTATGTGTGTGATACATTGCTGGGCCCTGTGGATGTGGCTTCTACCTGTAAGAAGTTCACAATACAAACGGTACCAGTTGGGGACTGGAGAGATAGCTCAGCAGTTAAGAGTACTGGCTGCTCTTCCAGAGGTTCTAAGTCAATTCCCAGCAACCACATGGTGGCTTACAATCATCTGTAATGGAATCAGATTCCTTCTTCTGGTGTGCATAAAGACAGAGCACTCATATACATAAGATAATGAATAAATAAGTCTTTAAAACAAACAAATAAAAAGGTACCACTTAAAATCAATGAATACAGTGATGGCAATCCTCAGCGCCAAGAGATTCCTCATTTAAATTGCATCCAAAATCAAGTTTCAGAAAGGTTTGGTATGCAGATGGCATCTGTCCTGAATTGAAAAGCCCAGAGGGGTGCAGTGAGGGTAACTGGGGGGAGCAGTGCTTCCTGTTGGGAGTCTACCATGGAAGAAGGTCTGGATGAGTTGCAGGTAGAAATCAGTCATTTCCTTCTCTGAGGACCTTCAGTTATTTGTCAATGACAATGTTGTTTGTTTGTTTGTTTTAATGAAGGCAGTTTGCAACTGTTTATCATGATCACCTTGCCTTCTTAGGGATATTCAGGTGGCATCTTCATGAAAAGAGGCCCTGGAAGTAACGAAAAAGCAATGTGGAAACAATCCAATCACACACACACATACACACACACAAACACACACTAAATAGTGCAATGTAGGACCTCCTTGGCCTTGGCGGACACCCACATACAAATGATTAGTCCAATGTGAGAACTCGTAGGCCTTGGTGGAGGAACTTTTGGTAGATAAAGATGCTTTTTAATGTAACTTGGTTTTTGTTTAGCCCTTGACACAGACATGAGTTAAGAATTTGAGACATTGCGATTCCAGAATCGGTATCCCTGTGGTCCAAACCCAGCACTGGTAACCTTTCAGAAGCTTATCCTTCATGTTCCTCCTCCCCCTAAATTCTAATTATTGTCATCAGGATCTGTGGATGCAGTAAAAGCTGCTGGCAATGGAGGCACCAAGAAGCTATACTCTGGCTGTTGTGCGTGCTTTGCCATCTTCAATAATCGCCCTTTAATGATAGATCTTCCCTGAGCAGCTAGCTCTGCTTTTGAAGGGTTTTCTCTCCTTCTCAAAATATCTATGGAGAGAAGGCTGTTCAGACAGGTTGTACTAAAGACTGGGTTAGCTTCAATCATTCTATCTTTGCCTCTGACCTTTAATAATTACTGAAAACTTGTAGGACAGGAGTAGACAGCACTATAAATAGGTATTAGTGGGTAGTTTTTCTTTGCCTAATTGTCTTTGTGATGCCTGTGTAATTTATTCAGCCCTGAGCATAGGAAACTGATGTTGGGTAGAGGCAATAAATCATGTTCCCTACTTGCAACAGCTTTGATGTTTAAAAGCACTGTGGGGCAGAGGTGGTGGTGCATGGCTTTAATCCCAACACTAGTGAGACAGAGGCAGGAGCAGAAGCAGGCAGATGTTTGTGAGTTCAAGATCAATCTGGTCTACATAGTGAGCTCCAGTCCAGCGGAAACTATATAGTGAGACCCTGAATCAGAATAAATAATTAAAAGTGAGTTCTGTGCTTTCTTTACTATTTAGTATTCCTTTATGAATTTGTCCTAGGCGCTTGTTGGGAACAGTCATGAGTACTCATGGGCTGCACAGTTAGACAATATCAGAAAAAGGGCAAGGGAAGGTACCCCAAAAAAAAATCAGAGGGAGGGGCTGGAGAGATGGCTCAGCGGTTAAGAGCACCGTCTGCTCTTCCAGAGGACCCGGGTTCGATTCCCAGCACCCACATGGCAGCTAACAACTGTCTGTAGTTCCAGTTCCAGGCAAACACCAAGGCAAATAAATAAATAAAATAAAAGTTTAAAAAAAAATTAAAAAAAAAAAATCAGAGGGAGAAAAATATAGCTATTGGCTGGGGAAAAGAAAAACAATTCAAAATAACAGCTCTTGAAAAGGCTGACACAAAGCACATAGGAACTCTTGGGGGTCACTTGTTTTTCTCTTCTAAAAGTTGGTAGCAAATTTCTAACAAGAGAAAAAGAATGAATAATTAACTCCCTGTGTACAAAGTGTCATCAGGCAAAATCAAACTGAGTTGCAGACGAGCCAGAAACACACCAGCAAGACTGGCTTTTTTCACTTACCCTTCTGGAATCCTGTAATGGGGTCACAGTTCTCAAGGAAAAGGAGTGCATGTTGTTTGTAGCATGGG
Organism: Sigmodon hispidus; assembly: GCA_004025045.1. Classification (NCBI taxonomy): domain Eukaryota; kingdom Metazoa; phylum Chordata; class Mammalia; order Rodentia; family Cricetidae; genus Sigmodon; species Sigmodon hispidus. The sequence goes on from PVIH01000249.1 coordinate 158,389, forward strand.
TCCTATAGATAGAACTTTAGTGAGTTAACACTTTTCAACCATTTGTAACCCTATCTTCTTAACATGTCTTCTAATCCTAATTCCTAACTTTCTGGACATCATAATCAATGAACCAAGAGCCCCTAATAGCTCACTCTAAGCACAGATCAATAAGAGCATCATGTAACATCAACAACAGAAAGATCCAATGCCATCTTACATCCTCTTCTGACCCCATTTCTTAGTAATGCCTGAATCACAAAAGTAATTAATCCTCTTTCCATGTTCAGCTGAATTCTGTGGTTCTTGTAAAATACAAGACTATCAAAGCCAAAAGTGTCTACTTGAGTAACATTCTGTAAAGAATATGTTTACCTGGGGCTGGAGAGATGGTTCAGTGGATAAGAGCACTGATTGTTCTTCTGGAGTACCTGAGTTGGATTCTCAGCATCCACATGGCAGCTAACGACTGTCTGTAGTTCCAAGATCTGACACCCTTACACAGTTATACATGCAGGCAAAACACCAATTCACATTAAAAATAATAAAAAAAAAACTGTCCTCTGATTAAAAAAAAAAGACTATGTTTACCATGAACAATCTCACATCGAGTACTGGCCACTCACACAACTGTTGGGGTACATAGTTTGGGTATTGCTACTAATATCAAAGAGAGATCATATTTTTCTTTTCTGTTGGATAAGTCATATCTGCAGATCATATGAGTACAGCAACACAGAGTCTTTCCCATGTCCCTTGCGGTCCTTCTTGGGAGAACTGTGTGTATAGTGACTGCACAATTTAGGAAAGGCACCCCTAACTCAGGGTAGATTCAGCCCCAAATCAGAGAAAACAGCTTAGAAAACAGAACGCAAACTGGATTTCACCTCAGCTCCTTCTCAAAATGTTGGGCAGTGGAAAAACTGCTCAACTTTCCACCAGAGGGTCATTTGCCCTTCTACGATGATACCGAAGGCCTCTCATCTAAAGAAAGGTGACCCTGGGCTTATTCACATTTGAGGGATAGTCTGAATAACACATCCAAATTTCTTGAGTAACCCTGGAATCTTCTGCTCAATGCAGCTATCCTTTGTTTGGGCTTTATTTTATCTTTTGCACCAATGTCAAAATTATTATTTAATTTGTAGGTGTCTGGTCTAAAGATTCTTTGTACCTGGTGCCTTATCAGCTGAATCCCCTTGTTAGCACCTCTAGCTGGGGCCTGCTGTGTTCCAGACCTCCCACCCCTATCCCTGTTCTTCTGGCCTCACTGGAAACTAAAAGACAGGAACTCTGTGCCCAACTTTGATGGTTCCACATTAATCATTGCCCATTGCTCCAAGTCACCTTTCAGCAGACAAGGACATTGTCCTATCTTCCAAAGGAGATTTTTTTTTAATTATTTTTTTAAAGTATGTAGTGTGTGTGTGTGTGTGTGTGTGTATGTGTGTGTGTGCATGTTATTAGAAGTGCTGGTGGTTGTAGGTTGCTGACCTGGTGTGAGGAACTGAACTCAGATCCTGTGCAGCAGCAGTTGCAGGCTCTTAACCACTGAGCCACTGTTCCACCTCTAAAATGGGTTTTCTTTAAAGGTTTCAGAATGGCTAATTACAATGAAGGGGGAGAAAGAGATTCCTCTACAGGTGGAGATGCCTGCCTCAGCCCTGATCACCTGAGTTTGCTCTGTGGGATGCCTATGGAAGAAGACAATTGAGGCCTGCAAGCTGCCCTCCAGCCTCCCTGTATGTGTGTGTATATGTGTGCCTATATGAACATGGTGCACACACATACACACACAAATTATAATGATAAAAATTTAAATAATAGAAACTAAAAAACTGAGGCTACATAAGCATCATCTGCTGCTGTAACAAAACACCTGAAGCCTGGTAGTTTATAAAGAACAGTGATTTATTTGCCTCATAACCTTCAGTCAAGGTTAATAGCACATACCAAGAGCCTTCTAGTCCTATTATTTGCTAATAGAGGGTCCCAGAGCACAAAAGGGAAAGGGTATGTGCCATCTGGGATCTCTCATCTTCTTACAAAGACAGTGGTTCTATCAGAAGGTCCTCTGTGATGGCAGTCAGTCTCAGGCATTTGAATGTTGGTCCCCAGCAGATGGTGCTGTTCTAGAAAGCCTCAGGAGGTGTGGCCTTGTTGGAGGAAGTGTGTCACTGGAGAAGGACCCTCAAAGTGTTTAGATATTCATGCCATTTCAAATTCACCCTCTCTGCTTCCTGGATGTGGTTCAAGATGTGACCCTCAGCTTCCTGTTCCTGATACCATGCCTTGGCTCATCCATATGGACACTACCTCCTGGCACCAAAAGCCTAAAAATAAACTCTTTTATAAGTGCCTTGGCCAAGTGTTTTCTCCCAGCAACAGAAAAGAAACTAATAGAGAAGGGATATAGTGAAATCCTAACACACGATGGGACATGAACGTAATTAATCAATAAAAACCAGGAGATAGATATCAGAATAATAACCTGAAACATCAGAAAAGCAGAGGAGTAGCCACCAATGACTTCTTCCCTCTCCAGACCCTCTGACTGAATGGGCTAAGATCCTGTCTCTGCCTCGCTTTATTACTTCCTCTCTCCACCTCCCTGGTGCTAGGAATAAACATATGAGCCACCACTGCCCAGCTTCTATGGGTAACTAGTGGCTCTGATATCCAGACAAGCTTCATTTGTCAGAACACAAACCACACATCACACAGCACACTGAAATATGAGTGTACCCCCAAACAGTATGCCTCTGTCTATCCCCAGCTACACACATGTGCACTCAAAAATACAAATACATACACAGTGAGGGAGACACAGTGAGGGAGGGAGGGAGAGAGAGAGGCAGAGAGGGAGAGAGAGAAGAAGAGACGGAGTGTTGTATTAGGTTCTGGCCCAGACTTTCCGGGCCTGGACCAAAGGTTTAGGTCCCAATCTCAGCCCCACTTAGCCTCAAATAATCACACATAGGCTTATATTAATTTTGTGCTGATCCACCTAGGGCCCAGGTATATAACTTGCTAACTCCTTCATCTCAACTCAACCCATCTTGTTCAGCCATGTGGCTCGGTACCTTTTCTCACAGCAACATTTCCTCTGCATCTCCTGGCAGCTCCAGCGACTCTGGCATCTGTGTCTGGCATCTGTCTCTGCTCTGAGATGTTCCTGAGTTTTCTTAGCCTGGTAGCCCTGCCCACAGGTCCTGTTTGCTTTTGGCCAATCAGCTTTTATTAAACCCATAGGCGGGACAAATATTTACATTACCAGCATAATCCCACTACAAGGGAGAGAGAGAAGGAGAGAGAGAGAGAGAGAGAGAGAGAGAGAGAGAGAGAGAGAGAGAGAGAGAGAGAGAGAGAGAATGACTGTGTACTTTAACTTCTGGTCCCTTTCCAGTTCACTGTGAGTTACTCCTGGATTAGGAGTTACCTACCACATCAGTCCTCGTCTGCAGCCTATATCTATTTTGTTTGTTGTTTTAGTTCATGTTGTTTGGATGGGGTGCATTTTGTTTCTTTCTTCATTGAATTTTTGTGTTGGCCATTTTTTTTTCAACCACTGTTCACTGAATATACCTTAAAGATTGTCTATGCACTGAGGTGGCTTTGAGCTTTCCAAAGCCCAGTCACAATTCTCTCTCTCTCTCTCTCTCTCTCTCTCTCTCTCTCTCTCTCTCTCTCTTTCTCTCTCTTCCTTCCTGCCTTTTGCTCTCTTATTCTCTCTGCCTCATGATTTTAGATTAGTTGTAAGCTCTCAGTTCCTGCCCCAACACCATGCCTGCCTGTCTGCCTGCCATGCCCCCTTGATGTTAGCCATACATTCTACATTCCTCTGTAACCCTGAGCCCCAATTCAATGCTTTCTTTTATAAAATGTTTTGGATCATGGGGTCTTGTCACAGCAATAGGAAAGTATGACAATGCGAGAGAAAGATGGCTGCTTTGAGAGGAAAATGATTTCATTTGGGATTTTTTTTGTGAAAGGTCAGCTGAGTAGACATAGTGTCTGTAGCTCAGGAGGACATCAGGCATCTTGAACAAGACACATATCCAAGCACATGGAATATATTGTGTCTGTGACTGGTGTGATGATCAAATTGATGGCCAGCTAGTGCGACTACATGAAGCAGTGTGCAGAGAATCTTGCTTGTACTTGCTCACCTTAAAACTGATGACTTTTTTGACAGCATAAAAGCAAGGCACACTCATTAGAAAGCACCTAGGATTTTTGCATCAGCTAGCAGTGGGTGATACGTGCTGTGAGGGTGGAGAACTGCCTCCGGCTACATCTTCCAGCCAACTGCATTCCTGTGAAGGAAACCACCAAGATGGCCCAGGGTGCTGCGCATGAGCCAGGATGTACAGTAGGGTGAGCATATTAAATGAACTTGAGAGTTTACCCACATTTAACCCTTTATAAGCTGAGGAACCACTCTGTGTGCAGACTTGGAGATGAATGTCAGAGAAGAAAGTGTTCTGCTACCAAGGTTTAGCCCTATGAGTAGTAAACTTTCTCCAGATAACGGGTTTGTTTGCTGTCACTGTTTTTCCTTGGCTTTTGACAAAGATGTAACAGATTGAAAACACCCATTCCCTAAGGTCCTAGGAACTCCAGTTCAGCTTTATCACCCAAGCAAAATGGAGGTGTCATTATCTCCAAATCCAGGTTTTAGAATCAGGCCTCTAGTCTCCTGGGGTATTTTGTGTGCTAAAATTAGATTGGTGGAGCATAATGAAAGAGCTATGAATGTCACATCTCATGAGCTGTCCTTTAAAGTGAGCACTTGGTCTGTCAGCTGTCTGGTGACTGCAGGCCCCTGCACTTTCACTGTGGTGTGTATCACCGTAAGCCAAGAATAAATGCACAGCTGGTGTGAAGGGCACTAGAACACCACAAGGTGTGAGTGCTTGTGTACCATTAAAACATCAGTGGAAGTTTCTCCGCTGTTCATGGTTCATGGCCTTGCAGGTCATCTCATTAAAAATTGATTCTTTCTCATTCGGCTGCCAAGCTGTTTGCTCACATCACTTTTGACATTAAAAAATGTAGATTTTTCGTACTAGTTGTCAACACAGGATTGCTGATGCTTACCTAGGGGTTAACACCGATGCCCCTGGGTTGACCACACAGTCTGTAAGACCCTCATTTCATAGGCTAGTATAAGTCTTTGGCTTGTTGTACTTCTGACTTCTACCTGTAAACCATGAATTCCAACACCCCACACCACTTGTTTTACAAGTTTCTGGGATGGCTCTCAGAACTAGAACCCATTTTAATTACTATTGCTAGCCTATTAAATTATATTACTATTATTATATTTGTGTAAGGGACACAAATGAAGTTCAGAGGGCAAGGTCCCAAACTAAATACACAGGAGCTTCTTATCCCATTGAGGAGTTAGTATGTACCATCATCTTGACACAAAATAGCATTTGCTTACCAACCACAAATCTGTCTTAGCTCTTTATTTAGAAATTCTCTTTGAGGTTTCAGAGGTAGACGTGTGTGAGGAAGCCGTTGGCTATTGTGAGTAACCTGATCTCTATCACTTTGTTTTCTCCAGAAGTCTGAGTGTGGCACACAGGTTCCTCTGTTCCAGTCATCCGGTTGGCTCTTCTGGGTACGAACCCCTTCCCAGAGGCTATCTAGGGACCCGTGAAGTCACTTCATTAGCATAATCTCAGGGATTATGAAGATAGATAGATAGATAGATGAAAAGATTTCCTATGAATACAGAGAAGCACTGTTCTCGCTTTCTGGAACATCCAAGAGATAGATATGTGCTATGCTGGAGCAGAAGAGGAAGGCAGAACACAGACGTCTTACTCTGCCATAATGCCACAGTGCCCACTTATTCCCATACCCCTGCCCATTCTTCTCTAAACTGGATATTCCACTGTACAAATCAAATCTGTCCCCCCAAAATGGCCTTGTAACTCAGGGTTACCTGGATATGGCCCTGAAGACCACGCTCTTCTTAAGGAAGATGAGATACACTTGAAGCCAAGACTTCACATCCTCAGTGGTTCCTTCCAAAAGCCAACTTCCCACTGACCCTCAAGTTCTCCAAGAATGAGCAGCTGGTTTTCCCTAGGCAATTTATCCTAGTCATTGGCATGTAACATACTTAGGGACTCTTCTCCCACAACAATGGTGTCCAGTGAAAAGGAAATGACAGTGAGGTGAGTGAAGTGCTCCTTGTCCAGAAAAGTCTGTCCAGTGGTCCCAGACAGCATCCTGATTGGCACACCCCTCTCTATGTGGTTGTCAAGATCAAGCAGTTGGAAAATTCCAGCAAGGAGGAGGAAGGGGCCCCAACCTTAGTTGAGGAAGGATTGATAGGGGTGCCTTTCTCACAAGGGACCTTGCCTTTTAACCCAGTGTCAAAGCAGGGCTTCTCTTTAATATTATTGATCTTGGCAACAATTACAGCTGTGTCTTAGTTAGGGTTTTTATTGCTGTAAAAAGATACGCTTATAAAAAAGCAAACATTTACTTGAAGTGGCTTACAGTTCAGAGGTTCAGTCCATTCTGATCATGAAGGGAAGCTTGGCAGCGTGCAGGCAGATGTGCTGCAGCTGAGAGTCCTTACATCTTCATAGGCAGGCAAAAGGAAGCTGACTGATTCACTCGGTGGTATTCTGAGTATAGGAAACCTCAAATCCCACCCTCACAATGACACATTTCCTCCAGCAAAGCCATACTTCCGAATAGTGCCACTCTCTATGCACTTACAGGGCCGAATGCATTGACACTACCATAGCTGCTTGATTCATACTCGTTTTGTTCACAGCTTTACCTGGACTCATGTGCCTTTGCCTTGTCAACCCTTTTGGGCTGCTTTTCTTATTTTATATTCCATGACGGGTTTGTGTGAATCTTCATGGATGGGAACAGAATGTCATGGCTTGACTCAGCTGTCTGGGAGACTAACATTTTCAATGCTCTGTCCCCAAACTTAGCTACTACTTTAGAGGCTATGGAGCACTTAAGAAGTAGAGTTTGCCCAGTGGAAATCACTGGTGGTCTTTGATGCCTGTAGCCTGGGTCAGTCCTCTTTTCTGCTTATTATCTATCAAAAAAAAAAAATGAGGAGCTGCCACCCCCCCTCCTGCCAGCATAAACCCTTCCCTTCCCTGCCACCAAAGATATCATCTGAGACCATTCAAGGATATGGGGGGCGGGGGCAGAGGGCAAGAGAAGAAGAGGGGAGAGGAGGGCAAGTGGACCAAGAGAAGAGCTGTGGACCGAGTGTCCAATAGCTTGCTTCTTGAAACTAAGAGAGCACATAGACAAAAATGGCTGAGCTCTATAGAAATTTGATGCCAGGGAAAGGGAAGTGAAACCCAGACCCTGAGCTAGAGTGTTAGGAGGACCCACATACTGAGTGAGACTTATCTCACCTTAGATTGCACCGGTCCAGCCACAAACACTACCTCTCCCATCATATATACCAGCCCTGCCACTATAGATACCATCCTTCCCATCATAGACACAACTCTAGTCACCATAGATTACACCACTCCAACCATAGATATACCTCTTCCATCACAGATACCACCCCTGCCACCATAGATACCAGCCCTGCCACCATATATACCAGCCCTGCCCCCATATATACCAGTCCTGCCACCATAGATACCAGCCCTGCCACTATAGATACCACCATGCCACCATAGATACCAGCCCTCCCACCATATATACCAGCCCTGCCACTATAGATACCAGCCCTGCCACCATAGATACCAGCCCTGCCACCATAGATACCAGTCCTGCCACCATAGATACCAGCCCTGCCACCATAGATACCAGCCCTGCCACTATAGATACCAGCCCTGCCACCATAGATACCATCCTTCCCATCATAGACACAACTCTAGTCACCATAGATTACACCACTCCAACCATAGGTATACCTCTTCCATCACAGATACCACCCCTGCCACCATAAATACCATCCCTGCCACTATAAATGCCACCCCTGCCACCACAGATACCACCCTGCTACCATAAATATCAATGCTGCCACCATGGATACTACCCTTCCCATCATAGACACCACCCTTGTCACCATAGATTACATCCCTCCACCCATAGGCATACCCCCTCCCATCACAGATACAACCCCTGCCACCACATTTATCAGCCCTGCCACCATATATACCACCCCTACCTTCATAGATATCAGCCCTGCCACTATATATACCACAGATACCACCCCTGCTGCCACAGATATTAGTTTCTAAAACCATGCCCTGTGGTCTCTGACGTCAAGCCCCATTTAAAGCACAGTCTCCACTGCATCTCCCTCTGTCTTCCTTTGTCCTCTCTGGGGAGCTCCCCCATGTCACTCTTCTTTCCTTCTTCTTCTTTTCTCTTTCTCTTTCTTCTTGCCTTCTCTGCAATTATAATCATAACCTCTATGTTAATCATAATCATATTTATCTGATAACATAGAAGCGGTATTAAGAGTCTCCTGCTATCCGCCATTGTCTTCTTCCACATTCTTGCATTCCCATGTGCATCCATAGACATCTGCAGCCAGGTATGTGTGAACCATACCAAAATACAAACAAAATCCTAACAATAGATATCACCCTGCCACAACCAATATTGACCCTAACACTATTGATAATATAAATATCACACCTGCCACGAGGGTTATATATCAGATATCCTGTAATGAGATATTAATGTTACAATTCATAACAGTAGCAAATTTTTTTTTAATTTATTTATTTGCCTTGGTGTTTGCCTGGAACTGGAACTACAGACAGTTGTTAGCTGCCATGTGGGTGCTGAGAATCGAACCCCGGTCCTCTGGAAGAGCAGACGGTGCTCTTAACCGCTGAGCCATCTCTCCAGCCCCCAACAGTAGCAAAATTATAAAGTAACAATGAAATAATTCTATGATTGGGGTCACCACAACATGAAGAACTGCATTCATTATAGGATCATAGCATTAGGAAGGTTGAGAACCATTGACTTAGATAGTGATAATCAATGAATCATATAACCCACTGAGAAGAACACTACAGGGGAAAAGCATATTCCAACAACTTCACAAGTTACTTGTTAATTCCAAAGGCAACATGGCCTTTACCTTAAAGAAATCTACCAGGGCCCATGGTGTCTGCATCCTGTCCTGCTGGCATCTCCAGCAGTGGACAATCTGATTCTTAAGTCCTGATCTGAAGATGCCAGGGTAAGGGCACCTCAGCACAAAATATCCTGCAAGCATTCATCTGTATCAAATCCTGATGGAACAGACAAGAATGTGCTAGTCAGGTTTGTTTATTTGTTTTGGTTTTGTGGGTTGTTTTTTCCTAACTTGGTACAAACTAGAGACACCTGGGATGAGGGAGCCTTGACAGAAGAATTGCCTCCATCAGACTGGCCTATGACCATGTCTGTGGGACATTTCTTCTTTGCTAGAGGAGGGCCCAGGTCACTCTGGAACAGTGCCATCCTGGGCAGGTTGGACTAGGATGCTTAAGAAAGACTGCTGGAATGCAATGAAACCCCTGTGCTCTGGCTGATTGTCAGATTGAGGAGTCATCTGGGAAGAGGGTGTCTCAGTTGACAAATTGCCTCTATCAGATTGGCCTTTGGGCAAGTCTGTGGTGTATTTTCTTGGTGGATGATGGGTGTTGAAGGGTCTATCCTACTCCTGGTAGTATTTCCCCTGGGTGGGTGGTCCCAGCGGCTAGAAGACAACAGGCTGAGCAAGTCCTATGGAGCAAACCAGTAAGCAGCACTCCTCCATGCCCTGGGCTTCAGTTCCTGCCTCCAGGTTCCTCCCCTGACTCCCTCTAATGAAGGAAAATAGACCATACATTGACATATAAACCTTTTTCTCCTCATGTTGTTTTTGGTCAGTGTTTTATCACAGCAATAAAAAAAAAAAAAAAAAAAAGCAAGCCAAGACAGACACCCTATTTCCAATATAAAGTTTAAAAAATAAACTTAGATATAGCTCAGCAAGAGTACATTTGTCTAGCATGTGTGAGGCTGTATATTTAATCCCCAGTACTGCAAACAACAAATGTTTCAAACTTGAAATTATACAAGTTCTTTATCATACTGTTTTATACTTAGAATTATATTCTTAAAATGTTACCGCATCTCTTAAATTTATATTTCTCCATTCTTCCAAAACTAAGCCATTTGTCATGTTTACTAACTCCTAATATTAATAACTACTTTTCTGTTGCAATCTTTGCCTTTTTTTGTCTGCATATAAAGAAACTTAATTACTTTTTATTTATTTTACTGATTTTCTTACAGATAGTTATGTGGTTTTTAACTTTACTTATATATTTATACTGTCTTTTTACATGCATAAAATTCTAGTTTTTATGCTAACAGCTGTTATCATTAGACTTGTGTTTTTCTTCAAAAAAAAAAAAAAAAGGAAGAAAGAAAGACAGCTGAACATGAGTTTAAGAGACATCAGCGAGCAGCATTTCTCCAAGATATTTGCTACAATTAGTGTCTAGGTTGAGTTCCTGCCCCAGCTCCCCACTGTGATCTGAGTATGACTTGGAAGTATAAGCCAATAAAATAAAACCTTTTCCTCCTCCAGGCTGTTTTGCTCAGTGTTTTAGCCCAACAGAAAATATACTAAGGATGCAGAGGAATCCAGGAAGTGGGCATTCTGCAAATTAACTGGGCTGGGTTTTGGAGTCCAATGACAACGCCGGCACAGTGTATGGGGGAAAAGAAGAAGCCAGACCATTGTGAGAAATTTGATTGGCTTCTCAGTCAAGACAATAGGTGCAGTTGAGGTTATTTGAGGACAATTGGGGAATTCTGACTTCAGATAGTATGCAAAATGATTTTTGTTGCATTAACATTGATTCTCTTCAGTATAATAATGATTCTAACCTGCTGGAAAACATCTTTTTTTTTTTTTTTTTTTTTTTTTTTTTTTTTTTTTTTTTTTTTTTTTTTTTTTTTTTTTTTTTTTTTTTTTTTTTTTTTTTTTTTTTTTTTTTTTTTTTTTTTTTTTTTTTTTTTTTTTTTTTTTTAATGAGGCAAAATACAGATGGTGATCAAACTCCCTGAGGACAGCTATCTGCTGTCAACAAAGAGAAATGAGAACTGTGTGTGTGTGTATGTGGGTAGGTGGGATGAGAAAGTTTGTGTGGAAAAACGTTAGTGTGTTAATCTGAGGATCTTGGGAGGTTCATTGTGTCAGTCTAGAAATGTCTATTTTAATGTGGGTTTAGAACTTCTCAAAACAAACAAATAAAAGTTTTTCAGAAAAATGAAAAAAATAGGAAATAGAATCGTTTTTTAAAAAAATTAAATCATTTCCTTTTACTTCTTGTTCCCCAAAACAATGCCCCATAGGTGACAGAAAGTTCTTCTTCTTGTGAGCTGTTGCTTAGGATCACTGCAACACAGTTTCGCAGGGAGTCTACTGACTGACATTGGCTTTTTGGTGACAGGGACACATGAAATGTTTTTACCTTTTCAAAGAAACAAAGCTCATTTCTTTATTCCATTTTTTTTTTTTTTTAAATTGAGCTTCCACTATGCCCGAGACCCTTCGAGGGATGTAACATACACATGAAGCAATTCCCTGCCCTCAGTGGGTGCAGAATCCAAGAAACACTTTTCCAGAGGATAGCATGAGCCAAATGAACACCAGAGGGAAGAATTCTACTTACTGCTAGATATAAGGGCCATCAGGGACTCTTGTCTAAATACAGACCAATATAACTTCAATAAATTACATGAGGCTGATGAAAAGACCTTTACCATTTTCAAAAATTGTAGGAAAGTATTTGCAGCAAAGAATATTTCTGAGCCAGAATTCAGAGAGTGTAATGGTTATTCTTGGTTCTCAGCCTGACTACATCTGGAAGTAACTAAAACTCATGACCAAAAGCAACTTGGATTAGGAAAAGGTTTATTACATCTTACAGTTTAGAGCCTGCCATCCAGGGGAGTCAAAGCAGGAGGCTTGAGGCATTGACTGATTCGGAGGCCACGGTGAGTGCTTGCCTCCCTACTTGCTCACTTGGCTTTCTTAGACACCCCAGGATTGCCTGCTCAGGGATGGCACCACACACGGTGGCTGAACCCTTCCACACAAAAAACCAAAACATAGACTTACGTGTAGGCCGATCTAAAGGAAATATTTTCCCATTTGAAGCTCTTCCATCACACTGACAAATAAAACGAAACACCTCAAAAAACAACAACAAAAAACTAACCCATCGAGGGGGATCCTGAAGAGCTTAGTGTTCTAAAGGGGAGCAGTGTTCAGCCCTCCAAGTTCTCAGCAGCCAGAAGACTTTAATGGAGTGACATGATCAGATTCACATCTTAGGCAAACAACCTGTTGGTGAGGGTGACAGTGATTAGGAATTAGGAAATTAGGCAACAAGATTGGTCACACCACTGGGGGCTGGGAAGGTGACTCAGTATAGAAGAGCCCTTGTTGCTCAAGCCTGTGCTCCTGGCTTCCATTCATGCCCCCACAGTAACAAAATACAAAGGCATGGCCACGTGTGTCTATAATCCTGGGGGTGCAAATGAGGGTGGGGGCAGGCAGATACTGGTGGGTTCCGGAAGCTCCCAGGCTAGTCAGCCTAGCCAGTCTACGAGCTACAGCTTTAGCAAAAGATCCTGTATCAAGGTAATAAAGCAAAAAGGGAAGACATCTGGTGCATTTCTGTGGCCTCCACATTTGAGGGAAGCACACCTACCTATTCACATGTGTACCTCCACCATAGATGCACCACACATCACCCATGTGCACACACATACTAACCTCTGCCTGAGGGCTCTGTGAAGGTGTAGAGCCAATATGGTGTTTATGTTTTTGCGTGCTCGTGTGTGTATCCATAGAGAGGATTCTCAGAACTGACTCATGCTGTGGGCGTGGGCAAGTTTCAGACCTACAAAATTGCTGGCGGGCTGCAGAGTCTGGCCAGAGTTGATGCTGCCATTTTAAGCCTGAAGGAATTCTGGAGCCAGAGTTCTTTCTTTCTTCTCAGATGAATACAAGCTTTTTTCTACATGCTTTCAGTGGATTGATTGAGACTCAGCCCAGTTACGGAAAGGAAGCCACTTTACTCAAAGTCTTTTGCTTATACCGTTGCTCAATCTGAAAACACCTTCACGAGAACATCTAGCGTTTGACCAAACACCTGAGCACCAAACTCTGGCCAAACTGATACATACAATTTTCCATCAGCATCCTTTGAAAGGTTGGTTACTGCCTGAGTTTTTCTTCTTGCTGCTGTGATTAAAATAACTCAAAGTAATTTAAGGGAAAAGCTTATTTGGCTCACAATTCCAAGTCACAGGCAATCGCTGTGGGGAAGTCCAGGGGCATGAATTCAAGCAGCTAGTCACATTATTTCTATAGTCAAAAGCAGAGGGCAATGAATTAAGGAGTGTGTGCTATGGCTCAGTTTATTTCCTCATCTCTGATGCAATCCCCTGCCTAGGGAATGGTACCACCTACAGTGGGCTGGTCTTTCCAAGTCAATTAACATAATCAAGATAACACTTGCAGACATCCCCACAGAGCAACCTACTCCAGACAATCCCTCTTTGTGATCCCTTTCCCAGGTGATTGTGCCAAGTTGACCAGTAAGAGTAACTACTGGCCTGCTGAGAAGGCTCAGGGGGTAAAGGTCATGCCATTAAATATAACAATTTGAGTTTGAGCCTTATGACCTGCACCATAGAAGTAGAGAACTGGCTCCTACAGCTTGTCCTCTTGACTCTCCACATATTTCATGGCATGTGTACACACACACACACACACACACACACACACACACACACACAGAATATAAATAAAATGAACACATAAGCAAAAACTAATGCAATTTTAGGAAGAAACTAAGCATCACAATTAGATTTTGTTGCCCTTACCAAGACATGGATTAGAGCAGAAAGACAAACTCAGAAATAAACTTGAGTTTTGGAGATGTTGCATTTTAGCTAGCCATGTCCATTGGGACAGCACTCGGGAGGGAGACATAATGCTCTTGAGTCCATTTTAGCCATTTCAATGAATCTACATGGTGTTTGGGATGTGTTTGTGCCTTTGGCACTAAGTGGCAGAAGCTGAGTGACATCGTTTGTGTCTTTGAGTCGAGTGGTGCCGTTGACTAGTCTGTCCTCGTTGTCCTCCATGTGGCATCTCCCAGCTCTTCCTTCCTTCCTTTCTTATGGTGAGCTTCCACCAGGGCAAGTCCTACTGTTCGAGACTTCTTTTGTGCGCTGCTTCAACCTACTTTCCCCGTGACCTAAAACCATAGGAAATCACATAGATAAGCTCATGTGTAGAAGTGGACAAAATGGAAACCTGGAATTTACTAGGGTCTATTAACAATCTAATACATGTTAGTGTAATGAAGGAGCCTAAATGCAAAAGAGGATGAACAATTGCATTGAAGGAGAGGTAGACTTTTAGAGGCGAGGATGGAGGCTGGGAGGGGGCAGAAGGAAGGATGTGAGGGGGAACTGCCGTTAGTATGTAAAATGAGTTTAAAAGGTTAAAAAAAAAAAAGAAAGAAAGAAAGAGAAGTAGAATGGCCAGGGAAGCAATGCTCTGAGTAGAGACATAAATAAAGTAATGCAGACAGTCATGTGACAGTCAACAGGCAAGGCCATGGCAGACAGAGTGAGTGGAGTATGTAAGAATCAGAAAGCCAAGATTGGAATAAATAAACCATCAGATTCTGTTTCAAAGAAAGAAAGAGAAAAAGAAAGTGAATCATCATGTCATCGTGTTTTTCTAGCAACCTTCAACTGTTCAACTAGTGAGTGTTAGTCCTGCCCAGACAAACAGAACCAATATGACCTATGTATATGTATACACCTAGAAATATATGCATTGCTTCATACAGTTACGAAGACAGAGAAATCTTGCCAGCTGTTGTCTCCAAGCTGTAGACTCTGGAAAGGCAGCAGTACAGGTCAAAAGTCTGAGGTCTGGATTGCAGTGATCCGTGCACCATCTGGGCTTCAAGGTCTCAAGGGCTCTGAAGACAGACTACCAACGATCTTGCTCAGTCAAGCTGACTGACTGCAACTTGTCTTCTGCTTCCTGCTCTTTGCAGACCCTCAGCAGCCTGGGCGGTCCACTCAGGAGAACCATCTGCTCTCCTCAGAGACCAGTTCAAGTGCTAATCTCCTCTGGAAGCTTCCTTCCAGACACACACCCAGAAGTCATGTTTAACCAGCTGTCTGGGCCTCCTGGGGCCCACTGAAGCTGACACATGAAGTTACATATGAACTTGGAGAGTCAGTGTGATCTGTGGGTGGAATTCATCCACCACAGAGGGAGGACGGAAGGAAGTGGGAGTTGGAAGTACATAAAAATCAAAGTTATTGCCGTTCTGAACTGGGAAAGCAGAAGGCAATGGACACTAAAGGGGTCAGGGTAGGGGTTGGAGGAATAATCACTGGAGAAATATTATTCACTGGTGAGTGAGTTTGGAAGAGGTGGGGATGGAGTGATTTGGGAACAGAGACCAAGTTTGGAGGATGAAAGAGGTCAAGGAAGCAAGAAACCAGATGACTGACTGGATGAATTATTCATGAGAGGAAAGTCTCTATAGCAGAGCTCAACATCCAAGCTTTCATTCCGTGGCTGAAATAAAAACTGCCATAAGAATACTGATCAACACTGTGATAAAACAGTGATCAGCGGCTTAAACAGAGTGTGCCAGTTTAAATGAGAAATGTCCCCAATAGGTTCTGGGGTTGACTTGGTCCACATTTAGTGGTGTGTTAATCCCACTGCTTGAGAAGAAGACCACTAGCATAGTTTAAAGCCAAATTTAAAGCAAGCTTTAATAAAATACTGGCCAAGTGAATGGGCTCTGTCCAGGTCCATATCTGGGTTCTCAGAAAATGGTTTCTTTGCAGGTGCTTAAGAAAGCAAAACCCATAATTCACTGCATTTCCCACTAGGTCCAATCAGGGACAAGCATACATCCTGATGTGCATATCTCCTGCCTAATCCAATCAGCGGTAAGAATACAGGATGACATATTTCCTGCCTATGTGGGATCAAGCACATCTGGTGTAGATGGGTCAAGCAAACTTGTTCAGGGGAATGAAAACGTGACTTGTTATCTCCTAGAAACAAAAGTCTCCAGCCTTTCAGGGACTATTGGTCCTTGGACAAAGGGTTTACAGACCAGAGGCATTTTTGTTTCAGGAATCTCTTAGGCATAGTAAAGTTAAAATGTACCTTCGCCTCTCACAAAGAGGGGAGCTACTGCCTTGCTGCAAGAAGGGTTTGCCAGCCTTTGAGTTTATGGTATTGCCCCGCCTTCCAGTTCACTTTCTTTGCTTTATGTTTGGTTGTAGATGTGAGCTCTTGTGCCATTTCACGACACCCCAACAGAACCACCATAGAGCCCTATCAGATGCAAGCCCAAAGGGGTTTATTGATTACAAGCCTGGGCTTGGGCCAAATGCACCACTCCCACACAGCAGGTGGCCCTCACAGTGAAGGATTTTTAAAAGGAGAAACAGGGAGTTCAGATCTAAGGGAAATTAGAGAATTTCCATCAGTGATTGCAAGGACATTTGGAGTCCCACAGATATTGTTTACTAAAACTTTCTATGCGTTGGTGTGTCTGGGTGGGGTCACCCTGACCAGGGCCCTGAGCTGTTTTGGGCCATTTGTGGTTGTTTTTAAAACTTTATGAAAATGAATGGAGCTAAGGTCAGCCCTTGGCCACATTCTGTTTAAAATGCAGTTCTTTTTAAAAATGGACTTTGTCCTGTTCTCTTCACTCTGTATTTGCTCCAGCTGCCTGCCACCATGTCTTTCCAGCCACCAGGATCTTCTGCTGGAGCCCAAGTAAACTCTTCTATAAGTAGCCTTTTCTTGTGATATTGAGGAGAGGAAGAGTTAGACACATCCTAGACAGGCAGACAGATAAAGTACCTCAGGTATTTAATAACTTCCAGCTTCTTCTTATTGCCAGCAGATTGGTCAGATATATTCTAGGCCAGTCCTGGACACATTTACCTGAAGCTGTGGACCTATCACTGTCTCTCATTGCCCAGTTCAAAACTTGGGAAGGGGGCCATGCCTTATGCCACCATAAACAAATATTTGCCCGTAGCTGTGGCCATATCAGTTTCTCTTGTTTTGTTTAAGCTGACTTACATACAAAATAAGGGGAAGGGTATCTATTTCAAGTCACTAGAAATACTTAAAACCTCTACCAAGCTCTGCAGGGGAAAATGGATTTCAATTTCATAGTTCTATTTCTGCTTTATGGGAAGTCTTTTTCTCTATGTGTTTTGCTTTGCTCTCTCTCTCTCTCTCTCTCTCTCTCTCTCTCTCTCTCTCTCTGTGTGTGTTTCTTTACTTTTAATAAAGTTCATTGAAGTCTTCCTTCTGTGTCTAAGATATTTTCAGGCTTTTAATCAAGGGCCCTAGATGGTGAGAGTATTATGTCACAGCAACAGAAAAGTATCTAACACAGGGAGGGAAGAATTTATAGACTTATATTTCCAGGTCATAGTGCATCACTGAAGGGAATCAGGGAAAGAATTCAAGAAGGAGCTAGGAGAAGAAACCATGGAGAACCACGGCTTGCTGCCTAGCTCACGGGCTCAACTAATACAGCCTAGGAAAAGGGGACACACCCACATCAACTAGAGAACCAAGTCAATCCCTCACAAACAGGTCCACAGACCAGCCAGATAAAGACGATGACTCAGTTGCAACTCTTCTTCCAAGTGATTCTAGGTTGTGTCAAGAAGATGTTAACTTAAGAGGCGGTAAGCACGATATATATGACAAGGCTAAGTAGGTGGTATGGTCTGCGGTGGTTTGAATGGGAATGGCTGTCATAGGCTTATAGATTTGAAGGCATCTGTTGCCTCAAAGGAGTCATGTAATCTGTTACCATGTTTTCTATCCAGCATGAAGAATCCTCAGAGCAGTTCTGAGGCTTCGGCTTCCTGTCTGCATTAATACCACATGGCTTCTATCTGTGACCTATATTTTGTTGTGATGATTAGCTGCCTTGCTCATGTGAATCAGTTTATAGCTCAGCTCAGACTATAATTCAAAGCAGTTAGGGGTTTTCTTTTATTTATTTTTTTTAAGCTGGAAAAAAAAACCATAACAAAGCATTTTAGTTCAGTAAATCAGTCCTGAATGTCTGAAAAAGCACATTATCAGTTGGTTAGGGCAATAAGAGCCTCCACAACGCTGCCCATGTGTTCCCTCAAGCTCCTTTCTGCTGCTGCTCGAGAGATCGCCATCTCTGTCATTATCAACTCCAGATCTTCCTTCTTGATCCTGACCTTCGCCAGTTCCTTCTCCCACTCCTGTTTTGCCTTTTGCTCCCTGGACCGTCTGTCTCCAATGATGGACATAGCCGTCCCCAGATTCGAACTCTGGATCTCCTTTTCCTCCACATAGTGACCCGCTCTAGGTCAGCAGCACCACTGTCATGTTTCCGTGGCTTCTCGGGAGGCCGCTCCGGGCCGCTGGTCTCCGTCTCTAACTCAAGCTCCACATCTCCTTCTGTCGCCATTTCAATCTCACCGCACCGCCGCATAGAGTTAGGGGTTTTCACATCAAAGGTTGCAACATTTCTTTTAGATGTCCTCTCAGATATTCAATGTTCTTAAAACAGCATAAACGCTTCCTGGAAGCATCCAAACAAAACTGGCCCTTATTGTGTAGACCAGACTGGCTGTAAATTCAGAGATATTCATCTGCCTCTGCCTCCCAAGTACTGGGATTAAAAAGATATACTATCATTGTTGACTTATCTAATTCTTTTTCTTCATTCATTCTAAAACTAAGAGAAGACTCCCAGACGACCAGCTGAGTGAGTAGCTGCTTCACAAATTGGTTCCTTTCTATTTAGCAGGATCTTTACAAGCGTATGCTGTTCTCTGTATTATAAAAAGAAGTCAAGTGCATCTTCAACACCTTCTCTGGAGTGAGAATGACCAGTCAGCAGTATTAATAGACTTTCTACCAAATCAGACATCCTTTTCTCTATCTTTAGTAATATTTTCTGAAGTCCCCATCATTACCCATCCAAAAGGCCACCACAGCACTAGTAACTATCTCAGTTTCCTATAGCATTCTTCCTCCTTTAACATTGCTTAGTCTCAGGGCCACAGACAAGCTACTTTGACAATACTCAATGTCTAGCACTGGAATTGGCTAGCTAATGTGAAACCAACAACCCAAACTTAAATTGTTATTGATTTTGCTCATGAGGCTACAATTTGGACAGATTTTAGTGGAGCAAGTTTCCTACAGCAGAAACTAGGGTATCTAGCCGAAAGATAGAATGAGGGAGGTATCTCATGGTAGAAACTTGGATAACAAGCAGCTTCCGATGGCTAGCATGTGGGGGTTTGGGCATCTCTTTGACATGTGTATGTGAAGGCATAGATTTGCCGTTACAAAACTTTATTCCAGGGAAATACCATTTGGTACCTGAGGGAAGGACCCAGGTCTAAGAAGAATCTAGGAAAAATCTCAGGAATGCACCTGATAGCCAATAGATTCAAAACTGGTTTTGCTCAGAATATTTAGCCAAAAATGACTACACCCCATGCCCCTTTACCCAATCCTGAAATGCTAAGATGTGTAACACTCCGCTTATGTATGCTTTTCTTTAAAAACCCTCTCACCTCTGAGCTTGGGGCCGAATTCATCCACTGCATCTCAACACAAGGTTTTGCCCCCAGGTTCATTCAAATCTGTCCAAAGGAATAAACTGATCCTCAAGTGTTAGCATCAGAATCCAGCTCCCTGGTGGTCTTTGGGGGGTGGGTCTCATGACATGGGTACAACATGGGTCCATATATATATACACACATCTATATTTGTCTGTGACTGCAGCTTCAGATTAGTAAAAGTCATGCCATCTTAGAGTATGGTAACCCAAAAGAAAAAGCAGACAAAGAAATCCCTTTTTATGCCCTTGATTTGTAGGTCATGCAGAATCCTTTACATATCACTCTGTTCACTAGGACTAACCACTGTGGCTAGCACGTTCTTGTTTTTTTTTCTTTTAAACCAAAAAAAAAAAAATGATTTTTATTACAGTACACCTCACTATTACATGACTAGCACACACATACACACACACAATTTTCATGTTTATATTTTTGTGTGTGGCTAGCACATTCTTGTTAGAATTAGATTTCACCTTTTGAGTGAGAGGTATTAGGAATTTGCAACTTGATGTAAAATTGACACCTTCACAGAATTGCAAATGAACCTGGGAAACACATTCTGTAGCTAAATTACCTCTGGGCAGGAAGTCTGTGTAATTCATTGCTGCTGAAGAGTAAAGGAGAGAGGGATAGATGACTGAGAGGTAATTAGCAGTCTAGCACAAGCAGCTCTAAGAGAGGACATGCCCTGGACCATGTTGTCGAGGGTAAAGGGAAAATGAATAGAGAAGAACCAAGAAAAACAAGAGATGACTAGGAGGTACTGGAAAAGGAGACACCACAGTGGGTAGAATGTAGGCTTCCCAGAGAAGCGTGCCTAATAACAGGGAGCTGGTGACACATCATGCCATATAGTGCGGGTGTGGCCATACAGGAAGGCAAGCAAGAATGGAGACCATGTTTCCACTTAGTGCAGTGAGGAAGAACAATTTCAGAGGAATCCAGTTCTGCAATCTGTCTGTCAAAATACTGTGATTTCAGTGTGTATATTCAGTATGACACAACTGGCCACAATTCTTCATCCTCTTCCTGAGGGACTTTGTAGCAATTTCTTGTCAGATATAGAATCTATCTTCCTTTCAGATATAAAATATCACTCCCTACCTCTTCATTACCCACAGCATCACTTTGGTTTGACTGAAAGAATGTGGGAGAAGTAGCAATCTGAAAACTTTGAATCTAAGTTTCCAAAACCCTGCTTCTCTGGTTGGGTTTCTTAAGATCTTACCAAATGCCGTGTAAACTGGAAGAATCACTAGATGGAAGAGAGGTCAGCCATCCCTTCTGAGGATTAAACATGAGAAAAATTGAGAAAAGACCCACCAAAGTGACTTGGGAGTTTACTGAAGAGACATGAAGCCTAGCTCTCATGAACAACCTCTACAGCAGCATTTCTTAACCTGTAGGGGTAGCCTAAGACCATAGGAAAACACAAATATTTACATTAAGATTCATAACATCAGCAAAAGGACAGTAGTTATAAAGTAACAACAAAAATATTGTGGTTGGGGGTCATCACAATATGAGGAACTGTATGTGTATTAGGGAAGATTGAGAACCACTCATGTTTACTTTAGCCAGTGTGAGGGTTTAATATTGTCTGTTTGACAGCATGTGAGCATGTCAGATTAGCTAAACTGAGGTGGAAAGACCAACACTATATATGGACAATCACACTCCTTGGCCTGGAATACAAAACTGTATAAAACAAAACAAAAACAGAACAAAACCAAAATGACAACTAGCTGAGCAACATTTCTCTCTGCTCACTGACCGTAGAGGCGATGTGACCAAGCCTCACCCTCTAGCACCATGCTTCGTCCATCATGATAGATTAAACCTTCAAACTGTGAGCCACAATAAACCTTTTTTGGTCAGATGTTTTGCCACAATTCAAAGAACAATTAATATAGTCATTGATGTTGGAGATAATTTGCTATAAAGCAAAGCTAACTTTTACAACACATTATATAGTTTTGCATCTAAATCTCAGTGTCCTCACTCTAAAATTTGCACTGTGACCTCTATGATGGCAAACAGATAGAGGGGATGTATTTGGCACTAAGCCTGACACATGTGGAGAATACACCAGAAAGAGACAATAGAATGAAAAGTGCCAAGAAGGGAGCGTTAAGGAATCACCTTTGACATCTTGGCTGTGTTTGTTTTGTGAGTTCTCTTGATGCTTGTTCCACGGTACTGGTCCATCTTCACAGTCAACATCACAGATCTGCATCTTTTTGTCTCAAAGTTCTCTTACTTTCTTCATCAGACTCTTCTAGAACTCTTCAGCACGCAAGCAATGACCCACAGACTTTGGCTGTCCAAATTCTCATTGTTTACCTTTAGACAGAGGTTCAACATAATTCTGCCTCCTTTGCAAATTTTCCTGCAGTGTTGATGTTTTGCTTTTTAAAATGCCCAGGTGTCTTGGTATTCATAGACTTTGCTTATGCACCCAGTTGCTTATGATCAACTCTAGCACAGACATCAACTGTTTTATCATTTAAAGGAATGTGATGCGTCACTGGAAAAGAAAAGCTAGGATCACGGCTGTCGAAGCAGGCATCAGTTAAGAGCCTCCAGAATAGATGATCAGAATCCAGTCCCTAGGACCCACCTTTGAAAGGAGAGAACCAAGTCTCACAGGTTGTCCTGTGATCTCCACAAGTGTGCTGTACTACATGTATGTACACAGACCACACACACAAAAGGGATTCTAGTAATGGATTCCACACCTTGAAAGTATCTTTCAATTTCCCATACTACTTTAGATGATGCTCTCAAACACACCTCTCTCTCTCTCATCCCCATGGCACCTCTCAGCACTCACACTGCTTACAACACATCAATCATCTGATCTTTTGCTCTTCCCAAGCCTGCCTAAAGCCTCTTCCTTTTCCCTTCTTGTGGGCTACTTCCTGTTTGCTTTGCCTCCACTCAAACTCACATCTACACACATACACATATAATAACTAGAAGCCAGGATGTGCATGTGAGAACAAGCTCTGCTTATCTCTTTGAGACTGTGTTCCATCGATTTTTTTTAAACAAATTTTATTTATCTTTATGGCTGAATAAAATTCCTCTGTGTATACCAGCTACTTTTGCTATCTACTCAGCTGTGGGTGGACATCAAGGCTGATTCCACTTCCTTATTATTGTGAATAGAGGCATAAACACAGTGACAAAATACAGTGTGTATATTAAATATTTTTATAAAAATGGTCTTATGTTACTCAATATAGCAAATTTTTAAAAATCTAAAAATAAATATATAAAAGTAACTCCCCTCACATGGGTATCCAAATAAAGCAAACACAGCATGTTAGCTAATATCTTTTATTGTCAGACTTTGTGAGCCAAAACAAACACCACTTTCACATAGCTGTCCATCAGGCATAAGGCAAATTTAATTTTTCTTTGTGAGTAGACTCATCTGGCCCACCTTTATAATTTTTCCATATAAAAATAAAAGTCCAAGTTCAGATTCTTTTTCTTCTGGTCATAAATGCTGTTATTTACAGGTGCTGTGTTGGGGCCACCATTATGAACTAATAATGATAAAAGAATGTATCAATTTCATTAAAGTCTTGGCCTCAGCGTCTGTGTCAGTCAGGGTCCTGTCCAGGTCTGCTCAGGGGTGATGGGGTTGGGAGGACAGTAACTTGCCCCCATTTTCAACATGGTTCTATCTGCAATCTATCCAGAGTGCCGATACAAAGCTACCCTTTAAGGAAAGCAACAGAATTAACTTAACTTTTAGAAATAAACAACTCCAAAATGACTTCCTATTGTTCTAGAAACAGCACTGGGGCCAGCAGTTTAAGAGTGGTTTATAAATAGTTATCTTTGTAGGCTTCAGACCTGTTAGAAATACAGCAGTCACAGGTCGAAGCCCTTGCTACATGTAAAACGAAACTGAGTCAAAATGTCTCTTTCCAAAATACAGCAAAGACAGGAGCTTTCGGAATTCTGATATGTTAATAAAACCACCTCGGAGACTATAACTCTGAACTATTAAAATATACAGACAGACTGTTTACACCATTGCACATCCTCTTCCCTTTGTGTTTAATGCTCACAAACAATGATTAAAGTGTTGAGTGTATGAACAGATGCATGCATGGGCAAGCACAGACATTTAAAGGAAACAAACCAAAATGTTAATACATGTCTGTGAGGAAGGCTGCCAGCAGCGCTCCAGTTACCACACACTGTCCCCTTCTGCTCTGTCTCCCCCTCCCCACTCCCTCACCTTCCCTCACAGTCAGGAAATCAGGCTGGGAGGTTAGTGCATAATCAATGGATCGATGCCCTGCTTCCAAGCTCTGCAATTTCCCCCCGAAAGGAGAAAATGCTTCTCCTCAGTAGCACAGTTAAGGTCGATTTGGGTCGATTCTGCAAGGTAAGGCACTTCTGGCTGCTTTGGTGGCAGCGTGGTTTTCTCCCCTTTCTCTTTTTTAAGGCAAGTATCTCTGAGTACTAAAGCTTTAGAAACTGTGCAGACTGTTAAGGTTGACAGTATAAATACGCGATCACTGAAGTTGATGGGGTGAAAGGAGCCCCGGAAATTCCTCCCACTGATGACTGGTTTCCAAAAGCCTGGGCAGCTGTGTTTCCATAGCTAGGTCAGGACCTGGCACTGGCCTAGGCTGAGAGTGGCACATTCGGACTGGAAAGACTCAGGGGCTGGCTCGCCTTCACCTAGAGCTGCCTTGGCTGCTCACGGAGCGTGTGGTGCTGTAGCGCTTCTTCACAATCATGCTGATGTAGGCTTTCATGAGCTTGGCTACATCCACAACCTGCCGGGAAGAGCAGAACCCACACATGAGTCTCTACCAGCTCCAAGGGCCTAGCTAAGCAGATATCCCAACTGTCCTCCAGGCAAGCTTCCTATGCTAAGTCTGGGCTCCAGATTCACACAGTAGAGCTGACACTCCTAACGAGAGAGAACTGGAGCTTTTCTCAATACCGAGTGCACCACCTGGTGGCTCCTGTACAGAAAGCAGTGATTTTATCTGATGCTGCTTGTCTGATTTTACAGATCAGCACACCACTAGTACACTAGTTTGTACCATTAGGATTTGGACTGCTATCCGCACTGAAAATGGTGAAATTTGGAGACCACATGAGCCTTTATCAGCTACACTAGCTAATTCTGGTCTATTCATTTGGAAGCAGTTGAAGAAGCAGAGGGAGCCTTGGGGGCCAGGATAGAGCTGTGGCCAGCTCCCTGGATGCCCAGCCCAGACATTCTCCTGAGATAGGATCTTTTACTGATATCTTCCAATGATGCCACCATCCCTGTCCCCCCTTCTCTGGCCAGTATGTCCTTTCAGCCAAACAAAGGCATCTTAATAGGCATCTATCTGTTTCTGCCCTTCCAATCTTACCCCATACTTACATTGGTAAAGCCACTATTATAATGTCTTACACAATCTCAGATTTCGTGGTAGGTTCCTACTTCCATGGGATTCAGCTAAATGCTACAGCTGAGCAATGGGACCCTCCACTGTCACAGAGCCTTGAGTCCTTCTCTCTGCATACTTTCCCCAACAACTCACTAACCCTCACCCTTCCCATCCCTTCTCCTCAGCAACTCGAATGCTCGCCTACCCCCATCATAGGCAGCATCCAATTCATCCCCCTTCACCACTCTTTCCTGGTAGCAGCACCCTTTGTGGAGGCCTCAGTTGGCTCCTTCTTTATTATTACATTTGCGCAACTTTAGAGTTGCCAGCACATGTATTCAGTGTGTGTGTGTGTGTGTGTGTGTGTGTGTGTGTGTCTGAATGTGATTTTGTAATCCATCAACTATGGCCAGATAGAGGGCCCTCAGGTCCCTCTGCTCTGTGGACACCACCGATGGGTGTACAGTTTTTGTCTCCGTCTCTCCTATTTTTTTGTTTTATTTGATGTGTTTTACTTGCATGCATGTTTGTGCACCTTGTGTGTGACTGGTGCCTGAGGAGGTCAGAAGATGGTGTGCACCATGTGGTGGGGCAGTGAATCAGGGTCCTCTGCAAAATCAACAAGTGGTCTTAGGTGCTGAGCCATCTCTAAAGCCTCCAGAGTAGAGTCTGACTTCCGTGGTTCTTTGCCTTAATCTCTTATTCTCTGCAAGGTGTCACGGCCAACAGTGTGTTTTGTCACCAGGTCACTTTCCTGACCCACTTGCAAAAGAAACAAGATTCTGTGCTATACAGACAAGAGACATTTGGACAGATCTGACTGTGGCTTCAGCAGAGGAAGGACCCTCTATACCGAGCTCCAGATAAGAAATCTGGAGTGAGTTCTTCAAACGAAGATGTGATCAAAGACTGGATGAATCCTGTCTGCCCTCCGCTCCCTCTTACCTCACTTGTTTCAAAGAGCAGTTCCCGCTCGTCAACCACGATCTTGTACGTGTTGGCCAGGGGGGCCCCAAAAGAGAGGATGTGCTCATACTGGAAGACTTCTAACGGTTTGCCTTCCCCACGCTTGTAGACCGACACGGCATCCGCACTGACTCCCAGCCAGAGCTCCTGGGGGAAGCCACCTTCCTTGCACTGTCGGGGAAAGAAAGTCAGTGTGAGCAAACATTGGATAAGGAAGGCCAGAACACATCCTACAAGCCACAAGGCAGGCATGGAGGACAGCACTTGGCAGATGACACTGACCGAAGTCAAAATGCCAGAACAGAAACTGGTGAAACTACCTGACCATACACCCTGACTGATTTATGAATGGGTAATCAATTTTAGTCTTTGTAGAAAACCAGCTGGTCAACGCTCCCTTTCTTCATAATGCCCTTTTCCATCTTGAATTAGCTATTCTATTAGAGGCACCTGAGTTAGCCACATAGAAGAAACCAAGAGACACACAGGCTGGGCAAGCAGCTGAACCGAATTGCTAGCATCCTGAGTAAGCTAGCTATGGGCTTTTGTTTATAAGTCTGTCCCCATCGTGTCTGGATTGGTTTATGTAGAATCATAGATATAAATTCTCCCAATCACTGAGTGTTGATGTCAACACACAGTGGACATCTCTCCACAAAAAGTGGCAGTATGTCCAGTGTAAACTCATCTACCCAGAGGGGGAGGGAATGTCTCAGGCTTTGCAGGCCTTGTGGTCTCTGGCACTGACTGAGCCCTCCATATCTGTAAAGGAAATACAGAACGGAGGTGGCAGGATTTGACATGCAGGCCGGTTTGACAAGCATCCCTCTGTTCTATACCAGTCAGTGGTCTTAAATAAGGAAGTCAGGAGTTAGTCTAACTGGGGTGAGGCGGAGGTAAATTCCCACTTTCTAAGATGCTGTCCCTTCAATCATGAGGAAATGACACATCAAGTACAACCTCAGCCTTTCTAACCTACAGTCTGAGAGGTTCTGAAATCTGAAACATCATTAAGTGCAGACTTGAAGTACAAGCTATTTAGACTGGTGTTGAGGCATGCAGCTCAGTGGTAGAGTACTTGCTTTGCATTGCACAAGGCCCTGGGTTTAATCCTCAGAGTGCAAAAAAGAAAAAGTAAATTTATTTTTTAAAACTTGGCTTTTGCTGCTGGGCAGTGGTGGAGCATACCTTTAGTCCCAGCACTTGGGAGGCAGAGATAGGTTCAAGGCCAGCCCGGTCTACAAAGTGAGTTCCATAACAGCCAAGGCTACCCAGAGAAACTCTCTCTTGAACAACCCAAAACCGTAAGAAAATAAAAAAGTTGCATTTTGTCTTTAATCTCAGCTCTTGAGAGGTAATCTCTGTCAGTCAGAGGAGAGCCTGGTTTATAGAACTGGTTCGAGGTCAGCCAGAGTTACAGATTGAGACCCATTGGAAAAATAGGAGTAGGGAGATGCGGTGACATCACTTTTGAAATATTTTAAATTCTGGATTATCAGACCAGGGATGCTCAAATAGAAAAGTTTGCGTGAAAATGCTAAAATCAGAAAAACTGATAATTGAAGAAATTTCCCCAAGTATTTTGGATAAGGAGTACTTAAGTTTCTAAGTATGTATATAGGCTAAAACCAAAGATTTTTAAAATGCAGGCTTTAATAAGCATTTCAAAAATTAGATCAATAGCTTGTATATAGTATATACATATATACAAAAGAGTATAAGTTATTTAAAACAAGAGACATTTAGTGGCTTGTATGGTGCTCTTCCCTGCAATCCCAGTACTTGGGAGGAGGAGAAGGGGGTTTAAGACCACGTTCAGCCACACAGCAGGTTAGAAGCCAGCTGGGCTAGATGTCATTTTACCTCAATGATAGAAATTCAGCCAGCTAGCCAAACACACAGAGATGGGTCACCCTAACGGTGATCCTACTATGGAAACATTTGCTACAAAGGAAGAGGAGAACCCTTTGAGGGCCAGAAACAAGGCTCAGTGGGCAGAGGCGCTTGTCTCAAGACTGACTACCTCAGTCAATCCCTGAACTCACACAGGAAAGGACATAACTGACTTCTAAGTTATCTTCATCCATATGTGTGACACACACACACACTAAATACATGAGTAAAGTTAAAAACAACAAAATAAATCAAATGAAAATCTTTAGGAGCTGAGGAAGGTAGTGGTAAGATCTAGAGGGCACAGAGCCCAGAGGCCCTCTTGTGCCCTTTCTGGGTATGAACCTGATGAGGGTCAGGCTCTGATGCAGGTGGTCAGGACACAGCGCCTGTCTGCTTACAATGGGACATTACAGCAGCCAGCTCTCACCTCCACATCAAAGAGCGTTGATCCATAGCCAGGCCACTCCTTGATCAAGGCCATGTACTTGGCCATGGCTTGTTCCTGGCTCATTCCCTGCAGTTTCTTCCATTTGTCAATGATACTGGCTCGGGCAGAGCAGACTTCTTCTTTAACCCACATGTCCAGCATCTGCTCCTCTTCCACTTTCTGTCGAACCACCGACCCCGTCCGGAAGCTGCGCCTCAGTGTTCCCTCCAGGAAGCTGGTCCTCCTCTTCTCCAGGCGGTCGTATGGGGTGAAGGTTTTGGTGGACTGACTGATGCGAGCTTTGAGTCTCTGCAGAGAGTACACCTCCTCAAGGGGTGGGACTGAGGTGTGCAGGGTGTAATCTCCCTGCAGGTACTGGAGTCTCAAGGCAGCCAGCACTTGCAGGTTCTCTTCTGGGGCTGGGTGGTGGCCATGGATGACTGCTTCATGGGCCTGAAAGGTGACAGGAGCTGTGGTCAGCTAACTGGTGAGTATTACAGGAAGCCACCTCACACCCCCTGGTCCGCACCCCTGCCTTACTTAAGTTCAATCCTGCCCAGCAGAGCACAGCTCACTGCTTTCAAGTGAAACTCCTCCCCTTCACAGGTGTCATGCAACACGGTAATGTCCTTCATTCCTACAGTCTCATAGCAGCGATGGTTACATCAAATGTGCAACGTTTCATTCTACACGATGAGCTGCTAGCTGTCCCTTGCTGGGAAATCCACTGCTGTGCCTACTCCTAAGGACTTGAGCAGTTCACTTATATGACATAGTAATGGGCTTCACTCCTGCCTCAAAGGAATCTGTTTCTCAAAGTTCCTTTTACCTGTTCAAACATAAACGCAAACTCCACGCTGTCTTTTGGCACGCTGTCAGTATCCAGGAAGCAATAAAGCTTGAAGTAAAATTTCCATTGCGAGTCCCCAGCTTCTGACATGGCAGCAAGCCTACAGACAGAAGCCAAAAAAGACTCAGAGCAAAGCTGGAGACGGCCTCTGGTGACCACGGAGGGCTGGCGCTGCACAGCTCACACCGAGGATACAGGCACCCTGCCTATGATGGCAGAGGTGGGGAAGGATGACACAAAGGACAGTCACACTAACAAAGGAAATGGCAAGACAGTACACAGCAGAGTTCTCCAGTACTTCAACCAGAGAGAATGCACATGCCCCAGCCTGGTCCAGTGTTAGAAGAACAAAGAGAGCCTCAGGCAAAGCCTGCAGCCAGGGACGCACTGAGGGCCTCAGCTGAACTGGTTCCATCTAATCTGTGCTTAATCCACAGAAATGCTATTTGTCCATGTTCTTTAAGTCTCAACTGAATTTTCTTAGTTGAAGTTGCTATAAATATTCAGTGGGCTGCCTTCGGATGCCAAGCATCTTTTCTGAGTTCGGGAATCTAAGTCAGAGATCACGGATGTACTTCATACTGTGGACATGACAGGCCATTTCAGGCTTGGGTACTGGTGTAAGTCTCATTTCAAAGATTATCAATGGTAAGTGAAAACCTATGTTCTAAGAGACTGAGGAGGAGCTAGAAGTTTGAATGGGGTGGTGAAGGGTTGAAGATGAGCTAAATCAATGTGGAGACCATGGCTTTTTTTTTTTAAATGAGAAAGACACACAGGTGGCAGAAAAGAAAACGTAAATAGATTAACACAAATAACATAAAACCAAGGAAACAAACCTGGGAGATGGGGGGCGGGATGGGGGGGAGTGTCAGGTGTTCTTTCGGCCTTTGGGGAGGAAGAACTTACTTTTCAAACTTGGCCAGAACATCAGCTACAATGGTACGGCTTTCAATGGCCTTGTCCACGTGGCCATTGTACTCAAACAAGGCAAACATGTTCCTGCTATCCTCCATGGCGAGGCCCCGAATCAGCTTCTCCACCACCTGGAAGACAAAGGAGGAGGCCTCATCTCAGAGGACAAGGGAGGCCTGCTGGCGGGAGAGCCCACAACCTCCTGGAACAGAGCTCAACGTGTACTGTTTGCCTCTCATCCTTGTAAAGTTAGCTTTTACTCTCTTCTTGTACTCACCTGCCCCACCCACAAAGTACTTCCCGTGGGAGGAGGATGCTAAGCTATTTTTATTTTTGCAAAGCCACAGTAGGTGGGAAAAGTGTGTAAAATCCCTAAGTCCCATCTTTTATTTAATATGTTGATAAATCTTGAGAAACCATAGCATTTTTGATGGGTAATTCTTCCATTCAAAAAGGCTCCCAAGACTTTATTTGCAATACTACCATTACCCTAAGCTTTCATTGGGCTAGTACCAGAAAAAATGTGTTCACTTGATGTGGCATTCTCAACACCCTGTGGCCCAACTGATTGACACACTCTTCTCACAGACTTCCTCTGAGCAGATCTGTGGAGACTTAGGTGGGATTATGTCTCAGAGACACTGGCTTGAGTGGAGCTCTGCATCTGCACACACATTTTACTGCACACTGAATTCCATCTGTAGGCTAGCAGTTGGCTGCCAGTTACATTTATTCCCTTGTTTCATGTGCAGATGTGGTGAGCATAAACACCAATGTGGTTATACTCCACCTTGGTGCCCCAGGTTTATGGGCAGGTGTGCATCAAGCGCAATGGGATGGGTAGTGGTTAGCGTTCCCTACCTCTCCAGCTGTGGTGTGTGAGTTGATGGTGATCTTGCAGGAGCCTCCGCCATGGCAATATACTGTGGACGTCATTTCCTGCCGGTGGATCAGAGCTTCGATTTCATCTCGGGAAGGCACAAACTCTCTGCATTTGGTTTTCTTAAGAGATTCGTAGATAAAGAGGGCATATTTTTCCATCTCCGTTCCTGGGAACTGTTCTCGTATCCTAGGAGACAGGGGTGAACTGTGAGTTGTAGATAGAGGCTGGCTGGCTTGGAGGAGCTGGGCTGTAGGGAAGGTCCAGCAGCAGAGGCTGGGAGGGAGGCTGCCTCCTAGTAGTGACAGGGGCAAATATCAGTGCCTTCCTGGCTAGGCTCAACTTTCCCTATGTGGGTTTATTTAGTAAAGGACCACTGTTGGGAGGAGCCTGCTGCCAGCTCCCTCCCTACACAGAACCACTAATGCTTAAAATGGTGATGCTTTACCCTACCTAGAACTCAAAGAGATCCACCCGCCTCTGACTCCTGGAGTGTTGGTATTGAAGGCACCCTTGATTTTTGTTTTCTTGAGCTAGGGGTTCACTCTGTAGCCCAGGCTAGCCTGGAACAGTTGTTCTTCCTGCCCCAGCCTTCTAAGTGCTTAGATTACTGGAATGAGACATCATGTCCAGATTTAAACATTATTTTTTTCCAGAGTTAAGCAAAATGAGATTATTAACTACCTCTGCCACACACAAATCAATGAGATGACAGATGTATACTACTACTCAGATCACCTCGGTAACCAATTTTATTAGCTAAATATATTTCATAACCTCATGCTGTCAACCTCAGACTAAAATTTATTAAGGACTAAGTTAGTAAATAAAATATACAAGTTGGGCTTTTCTATATAGAGAAGAGTGGTAATTAATTGTACTCAGCATAAGGATTCGAGGGTACTACACCCACAGTGTCTCAGTTCCCTATCCAGCTTTGTGCAGTTCAGAGGAGAAAAGGACACCTAGGTTATACTAGCTTCCCAGGAACCTATTGGTCTAGCTGGAGGCCCCTGATGCACACACAATCCAGCTGCCCAAGAAGCAAGATGTAAAGAAATAGGTAAGCCATGGGCCACATGGCAGGACAGATTAATGGAAATGGGTTGAATTAAAATGTAAGAGCTAGCTAGTAATATGTCTGAGCCATACATAGGCCAAGCAGCATGTAGTTACTATAAGTATCTGTGTAATTTTGGGGGGCTAACCAGCAGAGGGCATAGGCCTGTCCAGAAACCTCTGTTACAAACAGTTCAGTGCTGGATCACAGCCCATTATGTCATAAGCCCTGCCCAGCTTCTTTGAAAAGTCTCCCCCTAGCCTGGCACTTTACCTTTTCAAGTGGAACTTGAGGTACTTGAGGATTCCTCGGCTGGGCAGGAAGGTACAGCTGAGGCACGTCAGGATCTGCCAGCTGTAAAGGTTGCCCACACTTCCAGGATGGGGCACCTTATTGGTCTGCTTGATGAGCTGACAGTACAGTTCATCCCGCAGAGGCCGCAGGTCATGGCCTGTCTGTAGGATGCCCTGGATGATAGGGATGGGGTCGGACATGGACTCCAATTGCTGGAGTGAGTTGAATATCTTGATGGCTTCATCCTGAAGGGTTGTGTAGCCTTTGTCTTTGAGCACTAGGAAAAGAAAATCAACAGCAGTCACTCAAGGGGCTAGAAGAAAGTACAGAAGAGGGAAGTGATGCAGGGTCCACCCTAACCCTGTATATTCAAGTCAGCTGAGCGAGCTACCCTGCTCCGTCATGCAGTTGAAACCTTAGTACATAAAATGCTCACTTAACACTTGGTTCCTTGCTTAGAATGTAACATTATCTAGGACCTCTAGACCTTGACTTAAAGTGAGGTTACATCCTGCTAATCCATTACAACTTCAAAATGCTGTAAGTCAAAAATGCATTAACTGAAAAAAAAATGCATTAACTGCAACTAAACACCATAAACTTTAAGCCATAAACTCTAAATACCATAGCTTTTGCCTCACGTATTTTAGATTTGCTATGTACTTCACAGGAGCTGCTATGAATCCATTTTCCCAGGAAGGAATGAATACACATACAAATAACTGGGCACTGTACTGAGAGTTAAGGATAGAAGGGGTTGATGTGTACACCTTCGCACGCTGTGAAGGAAGGAAGGCTGGATGGGTACGCCTTCACACCCCTGTAAAGCAGGCACTGTGTACTCTGAGTTCACAGAGAGCATTGGCATTATCTGACGTCCCTTTGAAATTTTATTTCAGTATATTTCACTGACTCTTTCCTGCCTGTGATGAAGTGGGAACTCTGAGCAAGCAATGCTTCTGTGTTAGAGCTGAAGTTAACAGAGAAAACAAAGTCACAGGCTCCAAGGATCCGGATGGCTTTCTGAACTCACGGTTGAGATTTATGTCCCCGTAGGGAAGAGGCAGGAGCGGGGAGTGCAGGGGGTGATGTGTGTATCGAAGGATCGGGTTCCGCTTGTAAATCTGCTCCACCACATCGGAGTTCAGACAGTTCTCCTGGAAAGTAAAACTGTCATTTAATAAAAGCAAGAGGCTGACTGTGAAGAGCAGACACATAGCAAATCCAACCATGCTTCCCCACACCGGAACATCTTTCAGAAGTTATGGGAAATCTAGTGTTGATATTTCCAGCCAAAGCTAATCTGCATTTGAACATAGACCACAAAAATGCTTTCAAAACTCAGTCTCTGTTTCAAGTGCATGTTTCCTCACATTATTAAAACTTCCCACCCCTGGAGATTATACACACATATACTAAAAATTTAATCCTTATGATTTGCCATCAGTCACCAATCTTCAACAATACTTCATTTTAAAGACATATTTTGGTGGACTTTATATTATAATTCTTGAGACAGGATGTAATCTAGGCTACCCTAGAACTCATGAAAATCCTCCTGCCTCAGTCTCCCTATTGCTGGGATTCTAGGCATGCATCACCACAGTCTGGCTTTAATTATTTTTAGTACTTTACTCTCTTTTAAAGATTTATGTAGGCCTTTGGAGGGCAGCCGAGGGCATTCTATTCTTTGGAAGCAGAGGTAGAGGTAACCATGCACTAAGCAGCATGGGTGCTAGGAAGGGAAACTGGCCCCACCCTGCCAGCCCTTCACTGTGTTCCTACACTTGAAAATGATACATGCATGCCCACAGGGAGACGTGCTCCTTGGGACTGCCCTGAATTTAAGAACACTTCTCACAGAATTACACTGGGTGTCAATGTTCCTCACATGCTGTCCTGGGATATGAAGGCAGCCACATCACTAAATTAACAACAGGACTGAGGACAAGCACTGAATCATTCTTTCGTGGTAATTTCATTTCCAGTAGGAAATCTCTCCAACAACATTCCATGGCAGGCCGGAGAAAAATCAGTGACTTAATTTTTTTAGATAATTAGGGTAACTTGTCTCATTTCTTAAGAAGTATTGTTTTATTTCTGAAGAATTCTATTTATTCTTTGAATGTCTGAATTTGCAACAATTAGACAATAAATAATAGATGACACAGCTTTACAAGAATGTATGGCTGACATGTCAACCCCCCCCCAAAAAAAACTTTCAAAGGAAGCTTCAAAAAATATTTTGAAGGCTACAAATCAGATTATTTATATCTAGGACCCTCATTCTATAGGAAGCTTGGGTGTGTGGAAGAATAATAATTTGCTGTAGTTTGGTCTCAAATTTCCAGAAAATATGCTACGTTGGAATTAGGAGGCCACTTGATTTGGGTAGAAAATTACAACTATAGATACATTAGACCTTCTCCCTCCCCAGCTCCACCGGGGTCCACAGGATCATGAGCAAGGTTTGTGGCAGCTGGTTAATCATTACTTTTTTTCAAACAACATACAGAACAACTAAGCTTACAAGAGGAAATAGCAATTTAAAGAAATCAATGAGATTTGTTGTTTCTGGCTATTTGGAGGTAGTCAACTGGAATGTCACATGTTCTAGATCATCAATCTGAGCTCTCTGTTTTCTTTTAGGCAGTGAAGACTGAACGCAGGGCCTTGTATACAACAACAAGCTCTCTACCACTGAGCTATGTCAACAGCCCTCTAATCGGGGCTCTTTTTGAGTCTACTTCTGTGGTCTAGAATTGAGTAGTGAAAAGGAAATTATTGTTACTTCTAAGACATCTCCAACTGGGGCTGAGGTGACCCTGGGATGGTTTGGGTGGTCCCTAACCTAGTTCACACACAATCTTCTGTCTATAGAGAGTGTGAAATTCTACCACCTATATAGAGGCAAAACATTTTTAAGGTAAAACTTCATTTAAAATCTCACTTAGACTTTCAACTGAAAAACAAATAAGCACTAATAAAAACTGAGCCAGTGAAAGCCTGAGGTGTTTTTGGGCAAGGGAAGACTTCGTGAGGAGGTCCTGGGCTGTTCTTCTTACCTTAATATCTTGGATCAGCTGCTGGGTGGGTGTGTCAATTGGAGCCTTGGTATCAGTCACATTTTGAATGGCACTTGACCACCTAGTGGCCTCATTGAGTAGTTTGGTGTAGAGTCGGTAACAGTGTTTGCGTCCATATACGGTGACGTTCCAGTAGCCTGCAAGGCAATGCAGCATGAATGTCAACTTCACCCTCCAGGACCAAGACTTCAGTCCCCAGGCTTGTACCAGAGCTCCAGCTGGTACCAGGGGAAAGGAAATCTTCATCAGTGATTTAACTCAGTAAACACTGGAGTTCTACAGTGCTATGTCGGGAACTAGGCATCCAGTGACAAGCAGAAAATAAGAGCCCCTGGCATTGTGGAGCATGTAGTCAAGAAAAGACAAATACTACAACAAGAAGCCCAGTATTAAATACTTTAGAGAGAGTACCTTCTCTCACAGAGTGAGTGCAGCTATTGCCTCCTTCTAGGGACTGGTGCAAAAGTACAAATGTGCAGCTCATCCTGACACTCCTTCCCCCTCCTGCTTCTCCCTTTCCGTTCCTTAACCCCTCCCCTCAGAAAAGAATACTGCTAGTGACTGGTTGCTCAGGCAAGATGTGTGCTGTCACCC
Source organism: Sigmodon hispidus (assembly GCA_004025045.1). Lineage (NCBI taxonomy): Eukaryota > Metazoa > Chordata > Mammalia > Rodentia > Cricetidae > Sigmodon > Sigmodon hispidus. Next base: position 194,472 of record PVIH01000249.1, read on the forward strand.
ACATCCAACATAAAAGGAGCGACTGTATTTAACAAGCCCCAAATCACAACTAGAAGCAGAAATCAAGAAAGGCAGTCGCTCAGAAATTCTTATAGTACCATAAATTAGGGGAAAAACCAAACCTGCCTACCTACAAAGCTGTTTCTCATGCACTAGGTTAAGAATCTGTTGATTCTGAAGGTCTTTATATTTTTTTTTTGTTCTTATCAGACTCTTCATGCATCCCCCCAAATCAAACTGTCTTCATTATAGCTTCAAACATAAAGCACTTAGAACCAACCACAGCCAGCCTCAAGACGTAGGTCAAAAATAGAATTTCTTTTGTATTCTGAAGCTAAAGTTCACTAGGTTGAAATTTTATTCCTTCACTGGACTGCTGAGATGTGTCACCCTGTCTTTTGAGCCTGGCTGTGTTTCAGCCTGTGGCCCTAGGTACCTGTCTCCTTGAATATCTTCTCGTCAGGGGGCACGACGGAGCACAGGCTGTTGAGGACCAGGGTGCCTAGTTTCAGAGCATTCTTCTCTGAGCTCTTGTAGTAATCAAGGGAATTGTGGGTCAGGACGAACCACCGCTTCTTCAGTTTTAGCGAGGACATCTTTGGACTGTTCTTTACTTCTTTATGCAGCCACCCTGGAGAGGAAGGTTCACATGTCAGTCAGAAAACTCTCAAGAAAGGCTATTTAAGTCCCTGAAACCTACTCTAGCACTGAAAAAATAAATGTGAGTCCACCTAAGTGTCATGCCATCACTTACATCTGTAAAATGTAAAACACAGACTGCATTCCTACCTACTGGCTAGAAAATGGCCACGAGCATTGCATACTTTTTTTTTTAAAAAAAAAAACTTCTTCTGACCAAGTAACTTGGAGAAGTTCTAAAGGCCATGGCTCTGTCACATAGCATTTGCTGCATAAGCATCAGAGCCTGCTCAGAGTCCTAATAGCCATGTAAAGAGCCTGGGCACAGTGGTGGGCACCTAATGTCCTAAACAGGGTTCCCAGGACCTCAGTGACCATCTACTTCAGCTGCATTAATGGTTTAGTAAGAGACCTTGACTTAAGAAGACAATAAAATATGGCTGGCAGTCACCTCTCACGATGAACTCCTGGCCCTCTACCCTGGTGTCTCCCTTGGATCTCTGCAGCAGTGTTATCCAATGGTGCATTTCCTCTGGTGTGTCCGCGTTGCAGTGGAGTACCCGGTTGGCCGTAATGATCACAAAGGAGTTGGGTCTGAGAGACAAGACAGGGTGAGAAAGATGTGGAGCCTCTGAGATCTAGTGTGGGCATCACCTCTGTCTACACCAAAGCTTCCCAGCCTGTCCCCTGAGGGGTCCTTAGGAGACACTGAGATGCTATTTATATCTCATATTAAGACAAGCCATGCTCATATTTCTGTGGCATTTATTTTATGCATCATTAATCTTCATGGTTGGAGCAATACACTCATCCAGAAGTCCTGAGGAAAACATCTCTTCCCCTAAACTTTCCAGAAGAAACTAGTCCAGGAAGGCAAAATAAGGTGAGCATGGTTTGTTTTGTTTTTAATGCATCTCCAAAACCAACTTCTTCCTGCCTCTAGATATAGTCTTGGATACTATTTCTGTGGGTTGAGAATGAAATACCAGACAGTGGTAATGGAGGAGGATTAGCAACTAGGTGTCAGTGGAACATCTTATGCCCTTGATTGTGCCTGGTACAAAAAGCTGCTTGGATCCATGTTGTCAAAGCCATTCTACAAGGCTCATTTTCCAGACAGGGATAAAGTAATAATGGAAATTTACTCCCTCAACTCCTGTCTGTCATTGCTCAGACGCTTAGGGACTGTGTACAGTTCCTTCACCCAGCTGCTTATACTACCGACTGTGAATTCTCTTCTTTTTTGAGCATTCAATGTTCACTGTCCCAAAGTTCAAGAAAAAAAAGGTTAACCAGACTGCCTGCCTGGGGCCAGACATCCCTTAATCCCTTAAAAACTATGGTGGGGCTGGGTGGTGGCGGCACATGCCTTTAATCTCAGTGCTTGGGAGACAGAGGCAGGCAGATCTCTGTGAGTATAAGGCCAGCCTGGTCTACAGAACTGACTACCAGTTCAGGAAGGATACATAGAGAAACTTCTTTTAAAAAAAACAAACAAAGAAAACAACAACAACAACAAAAAAACACCTAAAACAAATCAGAACAACCCCCCCAGCCCCCCAAATAATAAAATCCTCACAAAACCCAAACTAAACCAAACAAATAAAACTCCCAGAATTGATTCTTGGAAGGAAGAAAGGTGAGACAAAATAGATTAGCAGATTGCAAAGTTCTCAGTGTGGGGGCTGGAGAGATGGCTCAGCGGTTAAGAGCACCCTCTGCTCTTCCAGAGGACCCGGGTTCGATTCCCAGCACCCACATGGCAGCTAACAACTGTCTGTAGTTCCAGTTCCAGGCAAACACCAAGGCAAATAAATAAAGTTTAAAAAAAAAAAAAAAAAAAAAAAAAAGTTCTCAGTGTGGTGGCTTGAAAGAAAATGGACCCTGTGTGAGAGTATAGCTACTATTAGGGGTGTAGCTTTGTTGAAGTAGGTGTGGGTATGTTGGAGAAAGTGTATCACTGTGGAGGTAGGCTTTGAGGTCTCATATATGCTCAAGCCACACCCAATGTCTCAGATCACTTCCTGTGGCCTCTGAATCAAGATGGAAGAACTCTTCAGTTCCTTCTCTAGTACTGTGCTGCCTTGATTCCCATCATGACAATGATGGACTGAACCTCCAAACTGCAAGTGAGCCACCCCAATTATAAGTTTCCTTTATAAGAGTCACCGTGATCATGGTGTCTCTTCATAGTAATTGAAACCCTGACTAGAACACCCTGCCAGGCTTGCTGGTGCATGCATTTGTGAAAAGCAAGAAGCAGGCTTAGTAAGGCAGAACTTAAGCAAACACAAAGAACCTGGACTTTGGTGAGCGACACCATGACTGTTAAACACTTATAAGCTGGGCAAAAGGTGGTGTTTGGCTGACTTCTGGAGACAAAAGATCCCATCTCCCAAGATTCCCAGAGTAGGTGATGAGGGCCCAGAGCTCTCACTCTGCCTAGCAGACACTATTATTATCATTATTTATTACTACTACTTTATAAGTTTTAGCACACTCATATTTACTTTCTGGCTCTCTTACCATGGCAGTAGTCAGTTTTAATTCTGACTCTGGCCCTGAAACAACTGAGTCTGCCAAGGACCAAAAAAGGAATTTACAAGCAGCAACAACAGACCGGCTGTCAACCAAGAAACCTGAAGATAGTTTGCCTTGAAGGTCAAAACCGGGCAAGCAGAAATGTGGTTGGATTTACATCTATTCTATTTTATATGAATATACCATCAAGGTCATTATTAATTTTAAAGAAAGGAACACTATAGACTCTATGCCGTAGTACCATTTTCCTGAATAGCCATAAAAATTAAGACTGTGAGGTATGGTGGTTCACACATGTGATCCTAGAATATGGGAGGCTGAGACAAGAGGATTTGTTAGGGCTAACATAGTCAGGCCCCGTCACAAAAATAAAAAAAAAAAATAAAAAAAAAAAAAAAATGAAGATTTCCCATGAAGATCTTTCACATAAACATCACTGTTTTGTGTTGCAGTTGGTATTTGAAAATGGACCATAAGATCTGGCTTCTCATTTACCTTAGCAACCCAAAGTCACCTTCTGGATGACTTTGGATGAAGTGGTTGCCAAGAGACATTGCCTAGCAAAGGGGGCAGTGGCAAGGCCACCTGTGGGGACTCAGATGTTCTGTGTCTTTGTCCTGTGTCTATTGGAGCTTACCTATCAGGGCTGTCAGAAGCGCATACAGAATCAATCAGCCCCACATCCAGTGTGCCCTGGAAAGGAACAAAAAGGAGACAGTGAGGTAGGTATCTGAGCTCGATGATGTCACGTGGCATCCCTAGATTATAACGCCCAAGAAAGCAAAGCAAAGAAATGCCTTCATTTTTGGAGAGCTGCAAAACAATTGGTCAAGAAAAGTTTCCATCATTTAATGAGTTCTGACGTCTCTAGATGGGGCACGGGCTATAGTCCACACCTTAAGACACTATCAATCCCTCTTCTTCTGAAAATATTTGTAGTGAAGACTATGTACCAACTTCTCAATAGTGTAAATTTACTAATTTATTCTATGATTCTTTGTTAATTTAACAAGTACTCTGCAAAGTAATTGGATTTTAGAGTTTTCTGGGCTCAGTGTTTAAGAAAGTACGCCACTCTTGTAGAGGAGCAGAATTTAGTTTCCAGCACCCATAGTGGGTGCTGACAATCTCCTGTAACTCCAGCTTCGGGGGATCTGATGCCCTCTTCTGTCCTCTGAGGGTAACTGCAACACATACGCAACTACCGAGCCTCCTAAACACAATTAAAAATAATCATGTTAAAAAACATACCTGTATTTAAAAATCAGATATAAAATGTTTGAAAATTAAGCTTTCTTTTAAAAATGTAATGTTTCTTCATAAGAAAATTAAAATTTAATTTTTATTTTCTTATTTATTTTTATAATTTTTTTAAGTTTTTTAAAAAAATACTTATTTTATTTTATGTGAATTGGTGTTGTGCCTGCATGTATAACTGTGTAAGGGTTCAGATTTTGGAATTACAGACAGTTGTTAGCGGCCATGTGAATGCTGGGAATTAAACTCAGGTCCTCCGGAAGAATAGTCAGTGCTCTTAGCCGCTGATCCATCTCTCCAGCCTATTTATTTATTTATTTCTTAAGATTTATTTTTATTATGTATACAACATTCTGCCTCCACTATGCCTGTGTGCCAGAAGAGGGCATCAGATCTCCAGATAGATGGTTGTGAGCCACCATGTGGTTGCTGGGAATTGAACTCAGGACCTCTGGAAGAATAGTCAGTGCCCTTAACCTCCGAGCCATCTCTCCAGCCCCATTTGAGTCTTTAAAATAAAAGTTTTCAGGTGCTTACTTCTGTAATATCATGAAAATTGTGGGTTTTTGTTTTTTTTAAGATTTCAGGTGGAAGATGTGGAATATGGGAGAACTCATCTGCAAGTTATCCTTTTTATGTAAGATTTTAAACAGAATTTAAAATTTTAAAGAGTCCTGGCTTTGTCCTTAATTATTATTCTTTTAGTTTCGGAGATTACCCAGACATATCCAGCCCCATCATCTCTGCCAGCCCGACTTCTTTCCCATTACCACTGGTGGACACCCCGCCGCCCCCCAGGCACTGGTCACTCACCACAGCATTCTGGGGGTTTGCCTGCTCATCATGCATCTCTCTGATCTCCTGGTCTGTGGATGAGTGGACCTGACTTAGCACACTGAACCACTGGCTGTGGAGAGAGGGGGCAATGGTCAAGGGTGGGACAAAACAATGCTTTTCCATGTTTCCTGCTCACAAGACATCTTTTGGCAGCTACACTCACATACTGTCATAAACAAAAACCTCAAAAGCAGCCAAACTACCTTTAGCAGCATGTATCATCACATTCAGTCCTCTCCCCTACCAGATCTCAGACACCACTGAGCACCATATTCATGTCGTAGAGGTCACCCATCAAAGGAAGGACAGTCAACAAGGGAGGAGAAACCACCTCAAACCAAGTGCTTGACATCTGTTTTTCTACTCGGGGTATGATGGGCTTTGTGTGGCCTGCCAGGACTTCCACCATGTAAATAAAACCACAAGGGAGGTGGAAATCACAGCAGGTAGCTACGTCAAAAGCAGAAAATTATTCTGAGCAAAATTCTTCCATCTTCATTTAAACTGGATTTTGTCACTTCCATAATCAGAAAGACCATAAGAAAAGAGAAATCAATTCCAGAAAAAACAAACAAACAAACAAACACCCAAAACAAACAAAAAACCAAGCAGAACAAAGTCCTGTTAGAACCAGGAAGCCAACACATACAGAGAGAAAATGACCTGGAACAGATAGACAGACAGACAGACAGCACCCATCAACAAACACAGGGTAGAAGGGGGAAGCCAAGGTACCCCTTCTCTTCAAGGTTATTCCTGTGTTTTAATAAACACATCACTACTAAGTATGAACAGAAGTTGGTATGCAATGTAATATTTAAGTGAAAAAAATTCCCACATAAAGCTAACCCTATAAATTATTTACAGCAAAAACTAAAACCTATTTCCTGAAATTCCTGAAGTAGAAACGGTTTGAAAAATTCTTTAGTGCAGACTTCTGGAGAAACAAAACAAAGCAAGACTTCTTCCTGTGACCTTCCTCAGTCCTTTGACCTTGCAGCCATGGCTCCATATCCTCAAAAAAGTCCCCTAAATCAAACACTGTAACACACGTACTTCAGGGTGTATGTCATACAAATCACATACACGCATACACATGCACACAGAACAAACACACAGAACAAAATTGTGCTTTCAATTTCTATGGACACTTTTATAATTTACAAAATTTCTTATGAATAATGCGTAACTTTAAATGTATAAAGGGATAGTTTAAAATATGTGTTCCATTGTTCAGGGGAAAAGATTTTGACTAAAACATTCCAAATGTTATATTTAGCAGGTTCATTATGGCACAAAACAGAGAGAGCAGCTGCCAGATGACTGGCCTGTAATTCGGCTGGGAGCTTGTGGGCAGTCTCTGGACCACAGAGAGCTACATGTGGTCTCTAGGAGTCCCAGACAGAACAACGTTAGGGCTGTAATTCCAGGTTTGTTTGTTTTTCCAGTCTGTGCTATAATTTATGAGTCTAACCAGAGCTTCAGTTTGTTCTCTTGGGAAGAGTTACTTTCTGGTGTCTCTACCCTTCATGCTGCTGCTATGGTGTTATATCAACTTAAAAGCCGTCAGACGGTAGATGGGAGGTGGTGAGTGATGGGTCTGAGAACCCATCAGGAAGCTCTGGTGACTTCTAGGCTGAACACTGAGGAGCAGAAGCCCCTCACTGTCATCGATACCACCTAGCACAGCTCAGACAAGATAACAACTACCTCCACCAGAATCTAAGAGTACGAAAAGACCCAAAAATGTGTCCTAGACACTATCCGACCATGTGATATGTCTCACTGAAGAGCAAATGTCACTTTTCCCTGGCTTTGTGTCCTCCCTACGCTCAGCACTACCAAACAGAAGCCTGAGGTCCAAAGACAGGCAGCCTGTACCAGCCAACAAGAGACTCTGTTTGCCCTTCACCTCAGCCAGAGATGTAAGCCCCTTCAAAAAGAAATACAGGAAGAGTAATGTGTCCATTCAACAGAACTGAGCTTGTATTCTATTACAGTCTGTGTTTGCCTTTCTCTGTCACTCAGTCTGCAAAATAGAAATGATGATGCTCATCCCACAGAACTGAAGACCAAATGAGATACTACTGCCTGCAATATGGCTCTGTTAGTTAGCGGCCTGTCTACTGATTCCTCTGCATGCCACAGTGCTGTCACCATTCATAATGCACATGATGGCTAAGGACTGTTCTTCACATCTCTGTACAAATTCTTTATGTCTGAAGCTCAGAGACATCCAAAGGAAAGGCTTTCAATGTTGTTTGTACCAGATAGCATCTGAGGCTGGAAAAACGTGAAGCTGCCGTGCTTGAACACATCTGCTAGGCCAAGATTCCCTAAGAGACAGGACATACATCTCCTATGCCTCTTTAACTGTCCAACTAGAGAACTAAAACCCCTCTAAGGGCAACAGAATAAACAGTGTTCACATGGGACTCATGACTGAATGCTGGAGAGGACACAGTGCATGCGGAGGAAGCCTGTCCCGCAGACCTCACCTGGCATCTTCAGGGGATTCCGCGATGAGATGGAAGGTCCTGTCAGCCATAATGATGTCAATTCCATTCTCTTTGCTTGTGTTGTCTATGATTTCCCTGCAAGACACAAAAGCAGCAAATGGGAATCAGGAATGCAGAACTAAGGTATAACTGAGAAAGGGAATTTTACAAAATTAATGACCAAGTTGTAAAATGTTGCTTTAGAAATTATAACTCCTGCCCCCCATTCATGAGAGACTTCTTCTAAGGGGGCCCTAGAGTAGTAAACCTCACATTCACTTTGGGATCCTGATAGTTCTGAGCAGCCCTGGCCCAGAACACCTGAGACCGAGTGTTTTATATTTCAGAATGGGACCAAACTCTAACCACGGGGTGTACTTATGTTTCATATACATATAGCCTGAAGGCATTTTTATTGTGCTAAGCAAAGGGTGTACAATGAGGCTATGCTCTAGAGTCCTAATGGCAGGTTTACATAGTGTTTTCCACATGCCTGAATTTTGACTGTAACCCATCATGTGAGGTCAGAGTGAAATTCTCTACATGACGCATCATAACAGCATTCAAGTTTGGTGAATTTTAGATTCTGGATTTTCAGATTGGGGGCATACAACTTATACAAGTATCTGAACCAGAAAGCTTTCTTCATAAATTAGACACAACAAAGGTAGTCAGTAACAGAACAAATGCAATACCCCAAAACAGAGGAAGGTGACCATTGTCTCTCAGTTTCTCTCCGTCTAAATAATGAAATTTTTCTAATTGGTGTGTTTTTTGTCACATAACGTAATTATAAATAGGAATGAAAACAGATGTATGGAGTACATTGTCACCAGCCTTTTGCTTTTAGTGACCGCTAGGGGGAGCCAGACTCCTGTGTGCTCCTAAAGTGGGTCTGCTCTGGGGTTAGAGATGGGATGGGAAGGAGGAGGGTGGTGGGCTGTTTCCTTCATGTCTCTTTGCAGGAATCTCTTAACACAGAAATATCCAATGTCTGACTATGCTTAAGGCCCAGAAAGGCCTTCCTCTGCCCATGCTCCCCGCCCTAGCTCTGATCTACAATAGTAGGACACCCAGAAGGCAGCCCAGTCTGGTGTGCACTCTTTGCCTAGTCGATTTCAGCAGGGGATGCCATGCTCTATGTTGTGTGACCATGGAAGGTATTACAGGCAGGGCTCTGAAGAAGAAGTTGCTAGGTTTGGGGGGCTGGAAACCTGTTTAGTTTTTCCTTTCTCCTTTTGCTTCTCTACTCCAGTCCCCACCCCCTTTTCTGTAGGTCTAGAACTGATCCAGGCCCTGTGACAAGCACTCCACCGCCGAGCTGTATCACATTAGTATTTTTATTGAGATAGGGAGGGTCTCATTAGACAGCCAGGCTGGCCTCAAACCGGTTTTATCAATATTCCCTAAATACAAATATAACATTCATATTGTATTAGTTTTTACGAGGGATCTAGAGATGATTTGTCATATAGGGAGGAAGAAGGTCATATACAAACACATAGAGCCTGTGAGTTTACACACAGATTTTGGTACTCCTGATGTGTATGGGTGGATTGGGAGAGGAAGACATTCGAGAAACAACACTCTACAGATGACTGTAGCAAATTTTTTGTAACTCCTAAAGAACTAATATAGTTACTTTATAATAGCTCATTCTTCAAATAGATGCCATCACTGTAAGGGAGAAAAAGGACTCACTTGATCACGCTTGAGGCACAGGGACTAACTCACTGGGTCGAGGGGGGGTGGGGGAGGATATAGGCTCAGCTAAGCATCTGCATAGAACCACCAGAGAAGCTGGAAGCTGGTCCTAAGTGAGATCTAAAACCAATCAGACATGTCCAAGCCATGGACAGGCCCTCGTGGCCCAGGATGACTATGAATATGGCCCAAATGTACAAAGCACAGTATAAGTTTCATTTGTTTGTTTTTTTTAAATTTGTGCAGCTCTTGAGTGTACACATTGTAGACAATGTTGTACTACAGTGTCAAAAGGTTGGACAAGGGGCTGAAGAGATGGCTCAGTATTTAAGAGCACTGGCTTTGCTTCTATTAGGACCAGGGTTTGATTCCCCAGTACTCACATGGCAGATCACAACTGTCTGTAGCTTCAGTTCTATTGTACCCAACTCCTTCATGCAGACAAAGCATCAATGCACCAGCTTGTGCATGCACACACGCAAACACACACACACACAAGTAATAAAAAGGTTATTTGAAATAATAACCCCATACTTGCAATAATAAAAAGGTTGGATAAGCCTGGGCATGGACCTTATTGGATTCTGATTAGGAGAAAGAATCTACACAAGCAAGAAAACCAATAAATCACTCCTCCCAACACTGATGAGGCAAATGTGGGAATCTCAGACCATGGATGGAAGCTACTATGTTAGGAAGTGATGCTAAATGAATTATGTTCCCAAAAGAATCCTTAGGAGTACACTAACAAATTTAAAGGAAATGATGCCAAGGACTTGCTTCAGCAGAATGCACTTGGTCAGTGTGTTTAAGTATAACATGCCCTTGTGCATGAGTAACAAGTACTGAAGCTGGGTAAGGACATAAATTTTGTTATCACCCCCATTTGTGTGCATAAATGAACTGTTCCATAATAAAACACTTAGAAAAAGGGACACATGCTTTCTTTAACATCGGAGGCTCGGGACCTGCTGCAGACACTAATCTTGCAGATGCTGAAGTTCCTCACATCTGGATGACCTGAGCATTCTCTCCTGTGCTTTACCATCTCCAGCTCATGAGGAATACTCATTGTAGTGTAAATGCTGCTGCTATACAGAGTGTAGGTAATAGCCAGGGACAGGCCTGTACCTGAATATTCAGGGTAGTGCCCCAACAACTTTCTAAGATTATTAAATTTTAACAATAATAGTCTTTTGACAGTCCAAAGCCTTGGTTCTAAAAGGGATTATTGCAAGGAAAAAAGGACATGCAGAATTCAAATCCCAGCTCTATTTTCCCACTAGGGGAATCACAGGCGAGGAGTTAGGATGTATGTCAAAGATAGAAGATGAATGATTCATCAAAACATATCTGTCAATGGAGATTCAGCTTTTGGATAATAGCCAGAGTGAGGAAGAAATAGAGGGGGCAGGCTGACCCACAGGAGGGCTCTCAACCAATTACCTCAAATTCACATCTTTATTTTTTCCCAGTTTATTAAGATATGGTCCATATAATATAGGTCAAGCTGCCCCAAAACTAGTAGATCAGGCTGGCCTCAAATTCAATTTTCCTACTTAAGCCTTCCCAGAGTTGAGTTTGGAGATGTGCATTATACTGGCTTATATTCAAGTTAACCTTCTCTGCATACACATCACCTACATTTCCAGTCCAAGAAATATCTACCCAATGAAACCAACATTTCAGTGTAATTGCAACTACAAAAAAAAAAAAACAAACAAACAAACAAAAACTACCCAGAGATTAGGTCTTGTTTCCCAGCTCCTTTCTTAATTTAGTCCACTAAAGTGAATTATTAAGACTGAGTACCTAGCTACTCTACTGCTGCAAAGAACTCATGGGCTGGTGAGATAGTTCAGTCTCTAAAGTACTTACTATGCAAGCTCAAGGATCTAGGTGCAAACCCCAGAACCCACTTAAAAAATCTGGGTGTGATGGGAGAAGCTGACTTCTACTAAACACTTGGCAGCTTAGGACCCTCACCTGTATGTGCTATGCACACATACCTGCACCTTACAATGCTTCCAGCAACCTGTTGGTGACTCAGGACCCCCACCTGCATCTAACCACATGCATACCCTACTCTAAACAATGGTTACATGTTTCCTTCCCTTAACTACCATCAAATGTGAACAGTTTCTAGTCAACTATACACCAGTTACAGCTGAGTACAAGAGAAAAGAGTCAACCCATCAAGCTTGAAGTAATCTGGGAACCATATACATTCAAGCAGACTGTGTCCTGTAAGAGAACTTAGGGAGCATGTGCTCCTATTCCTTATGGCTATATGCTAAGTGGGCATGCAGCTGATTAAGTCCAGTGCATTATGGGAAGGGACACACACACATAGTGAAGGTGGTTACACAACTAAAATATGTAAATAAGAATAGAGAACTGCCACATCACACTCCTAAGTACAGCCTATTTTTCCTCTAAGTCCCATAAAAGACCCGCTCCTGTGGCCTGCTGCCTTCTAGACAGTGTCTTTCTCTGTGTCTGTACTGTCACCTTGCTTTTTAATAGCGGTTTCTTTTCCTTTCTATTTGGGGGTGGAGGCATAGGGTGGTGAGGAGCTGAGTGTGTTGGCACTGGGAAGACAGAGACAGGAGAATCCCAAGGGCTTGCTGTCCAAGCAACCCAGCATACTTGCAAGCTCCAGGCCCCAGTGACAGACTTTATCTCTAAAAGGAAGCTTCTGAGGAGTGGCATCCTACACTGATGTCTGGTTTCCATATACACGTGTGCACGCACGCGCGCACACACACACTCAAAAATACAAACACGTGCCCATCAGTATGATCAAGAAGCTGGCTGCAGGAACGTACTTGGCTGTGCGGACTTCCACGGTGCCCTTGAGCTTCTCCTCACTGTCGTTCTCAAAGTACATCAGCTTGGACTGGCGGAGGACAAACCAGCGCCTCTTCCAGTTTCTCCTGGACAGTGTGGAGGAGCCTCCACCTTTCTTGTGCAGCCAGCCTTGCTTGAGAGCTTCCTGCTTGGAGCGGAACCAGAGGAAGGTCTCATCCTTGAGGACACACCAGCGGCGCTTCCAGGAGTTCATCAAGCCACCTGTTCCCAAGACAGGGCAGAGAAATGGTTACAAGGTCAGTCAAATCAAGTGACAAAATCCATAGCCCATTTTAACCTTGCTTCAGCTAACATGCTCTCACAGACCCTTCCGGCGTGGAGGAGGAGCCTCTGGCTTCTGTTCAGTGCACAGGAGATGATCCAGCAATGCTCTGCCAGCCAAGAATGTTGTTTCTCCCTGATACACAAAATGGCCCCTCCTCAGTTAGCTGAGAAATCTCCTTCAGCAGTTTACATACAAGTAGTCAGTGGCTGACAATCTACCCCGGAATGACTTAGAGCCAAGAGCACGCATAGAGCACGGTCTCCTCCAGGTGCCCTAGAGAAGGTAATCTTCCCTTACTTGGCAGCTGTAGGAACAGGCATTGCCAGCTCTAGATTGTAATGATGTCTTGATTCCAGAGAATATGAAAATACTGTGTTCTGGGCAACATAGCTTCTCACAGAAAAACGTTACCGTTTACAAATGGATTATAGATAAAAGGCAGAAGGCTGAGACTATAATAAGCAAGCAGGAGAGTAAACTGATGTGTCAGACTGTAAAACAGAGAGGGCAGGTGGTGTTGGAACAGCCTACCTGCCTTCCTTCCTTCCTTCCATTCTTGATTTCTGCTTCTGAGGACTAACCTGGGGGCTCAAGCATGCTAAGGAAGCTAGCATTTTCCACTCCACCCCACTCCACTCTCTAAACTGTATTCTGAGATAGGGTCTCATTCAGATGCCCCGGCTGCCGACCTCCTTTAGCCTTCTGAGTAGCTGAAATAACGTTGCATGCCACCATACCTGGGGGAAAATGTCTTTTAACCAAACACATACACATATATCTTTATCTTTCGTAGGATGACGTGACCTTGGTAGCCAGACTCTGCCACAGATATTCAAGTGGCATTTTACTACTCTAACTCAGAAATCCTCTTAAAACAGTCCATGGGAGGGACTGGGAGATGGCTCAGCAGTTAAGAGTACTGCCTGCTCTTCCAGAGTTCAGTTCTTAGCAATATGGTGGCTCACAACCATCTGCAATGAGATCTGGTGCCCTCTTCTGGCCTACAGGCAGACATACAGGCAGAACACTATACATAAATAAATCTATTTTTTTTTTAAAGTATATCTATTTCTATAGTTCACTATAAAACTGCTCATGCTATTTTCGTTTGATCAAGCCATAACAAAAGCAAGGGACATTTAACACCGAGACTTAATACCCAAACAACAATGCATTCCTTTCCAGTCAGAAAACAAATCTAACAAGCCTTTTCCTGGAGTGAATGGACAACCAAGACGGTGGCGCCTCCATTCACTCAGATACTCTCTCTCCTTAGACATTCCAAAGACAGAGTGGTTTCCCCACAGCAAGTCTGCCAAGGGCTCTCACAATAAAACATCATGATTGTTTTTGATCGGTGACTTTAACCTTCATCTACCAAAACAGGCCCAGAGGGAAGCACGGCACAAGGCTGTTCTGTTGTCGCTTTATCTTGAAGTGATAAATCTTAGTCAAATGCATCAACAGTAGTGGCTGCATCAGCCTTCTCTGCAGCTGCTCTTCTGCTCAGAACATGTGACTGTACGATTTCAGGGTGACCACTTGGCACTGAAGAACCCATAGCAGGCTCTGGCTCCTGTTCTTGGCACTCACTGGTTTCCTGCAGTTCTTTGTTTAGAGCTGGGCCCTCTGAGGTCGGCTGACCCCGCCCCTTTCTGTGTCTACTGCTGTCTGCCTGCTGTGCTCAGGCCCTGTTCCTGGGACTTCCCGACTTTGTGAGCACTCAGAGCACTAAGTGTCTTAAGAATTTCCCAGCATTTGTCTTTCCAAGCAGTGACATCACACAACAGAAAAGTCTTCCCTAAACTAAACTTAGCAGGAAATTTATGAGCATTTTGTAGATATTTGCCCTACAGATATAACTGAACATGGTCATTAGCCTCATGTTTTAGAAAAGGGAGCAAGCAGGCAGGTAGACAGACAGACAGATGCATGTCTAAGTGGAAAAGTGAAGGAAAGGGCTGGAAATAACAACATACTTGTTGATGGAGACATCAGGAAGAGAGAAAGGCTCGCAGAATCAAGGATGGCCTCTAGGAAAATGCTTCTTTCCCAGGCTCCATGCTCTAGCCCCCCCACCCCCACCAGCCTAGGACCTACAAGAAACAACTGGGTTACCGCTGAATCTATCTACATAAACTTGCCAGCAAATCCTGGTGATGACTACAGCCTCTCATTATGCTGGACTCTGAGAGAAGAGCCCACACCAAACACGATCTAAGCACAAACATAAGGCCTGAATTAAAACAATTCCTAAACTGTGCAACTCAATGTTGTTAATGCTTAATATTTAAGGGTAGCACATTTGATATTGAGTAGCAACCAGAAGAAATGCCAAAAAAAATCTCATCGTAAAGTCGGTGTGGTGAGCAGCTCATGCAGGCTGTGTGCTCACAGCATTCAACAAAGCCTTTCAGGTCTGTGTATGTGGAGGTAGATGGGCAGGGGGGTCGGCTTAGAACAGGTGCTGGTGCTTCCAGCAGTGACCTGGTTCATGTTTGCTTGCATGTGAGTGAGGAAAGAGGGGGCAGGAGAAGAGTGGAACTAAAAATGGGTGCTGTATGTCTGCAAACACTTTGCCCAAATCCAATTCAGGAGTGAGAGCCACATTCATCACGGCAGTAGCAGTCACATTGCCCCAACATGACCCAGTTTACCTAAATGCCCTATTACTGAGGTGAGGGACGTGCTAAATGGTTTTCATAGCTTTACCAAACCCAGGCTGTGGGAGGCAGAGAGGGGGCGGGAGGGGGTAGGGGAGAGGGGAGAAGGGCAGCTGCAGGCTGTACCTTTCATGTACAGAAAACTGTGGAAATAGGGCAGTGTGACGCAGCTATACACAGAGTCTCGACGGTAGGAGAGTTCATCGTCTGTATCAAACCTGGAGTCAAAGTCCTCTTCACTGTCTTCAAACTGGACATGGAGACAGAGAAGGAGAGGCATGGTGAGTAGAGCATGGGAAGCAAGCAATGAAAACACCCACTGGTTAACCATCAACGTACATGGAGAGTCCTCCTGACCCAGTACATTACAGTATTGCAGCCATCAGAGGGATTCAGAATTAAGGGTATCTATCTATCAGACACGGTCAAGCAGTGAGCTAACCTGATACCTACACACTAGCTGACTGCAATCCAGAGACTGCACACTAAGAAGATGATGATCGGGGCATCGCTTTGATGGAACCATGCAAGAGTTACTCTTCTTTAAGTTGCTATACCCAAACATGGCCAAGTCTGAGACAGTCAAGACAGCATTAATATATAACATAAATAAAAAATTGTAAGAAAACTAAAAAACACAAAAAACTCCAGAAAATAAAAAGAACATTCTCCCTTATCAAGATTATAAGAAATATACTGTGTAGTGTAGGCTATCAAGTTATGGTCGAGAAAATTCTTCAATATAGGGCACTCTGGGCCTAGCTTAGGTATGTTTGTAGAAAGGCCAAGCTGAGCCTTATTTAATAAAATGCCAGTTTTCTCATGGCTAGGATGAAGGTCAGTTCTGGGCTTTGCTCTGAGCCTAGTGTAACTGGTCTTTGGAAAGAAAAGGGGGTCTAAGAAGCCTTAAGAGCATGACTAAAATCTTTAGGAGTCTGTCTTAATGCTACCAATGACGTAGGGACAAGATAGGAGATACTCACAGAGGACTGTGCCCCTTCTGAGCTGAAGCGGTATGCTCCGGAACTGTTGTAGGTTCCCACCGAATACCTGTAGTCTGGGGACCACTGGCTCCCGTAGGAGTTGGAGAAAGTCACGCTGCTGCCGGAGGTGATGGCACCATCCTCGTAATCGTCCTGGTCATAGTCATAGTCACCATCAGGGGAGGGCAGGTCCCCGTTGTTTTGGGGCATGCAGTAGGTGGACTCCCCGCTGGAGGAGTTGTGCAGGCTGGTCGAGTCCTGCGTGGATGCAGCAAGCAACACTGTACTGTCGGCACTGGGGCTGGTAGGCACCACTGTGTAGTTCATGTAAGGGTCCTCCTCTGAGGAGTCATCGCTGGTCCGGATGCCACTGGTTCGCTGGTCAGAGTGGCCATGCTCACTGGGGTTGGGTGAGTCCTTGAAGGCGTCCTCGTCAGCCTCGAAACCCTCGTCCACTTCCTCCTCGGGGTAGGGCTGGCTGAAGTTGAAGTTTGGCCTCTCCCCACTGGCGGTCTCTGCAAGTTCACTGAGCTCACCCGAAATCTCACTGCCCACAGACAGGGACCGTTCAATGTTGCGGACGCATTCGTCGATCTCGTCGAAGTTGAGGGACTCCAGGAACTCCTGGGCAGCCCGGCAGGCCTCGTCTTCCAGCCTGCGCAGCTCCTCATCCCGCAGCTGCTGTAGCTTCTGCAGGGAGGCCTCGGTCAAGGACAGCTCCTGGCGCTCCTTCATGCGCTGCAGATCCTCTATTTCCTTCTCCAGGCGGAGGATCTCCTCCACCTGCTTGTTCTCCCTCTGCTTTTCCAGCTCCCGGGTCAGGTCCGCTTCCCTCTGGCTCTTCTGTAGGGCTTCAAGTTCTTGCCTCCTTGCTTCCTCCTCCTGGACACAGGGGAGGTAGGTTTGAGAGTAAGCACCTTCCTCCTCCTTCACACACTGAACTAGGCTCCTACCCAATGGTCATGCTCAAGTCCTAGCACGTCAGGGGATGGCTCTGGATGGACATGGAGCTTGTAATCAGGTGGTTGAGTTAAAATAACATGGGGTCAGTGAGGTAGGCCTGCATCCAATATGAACATTGTCCTTACAAAAGAGGGGGGTGGCTGGAGAGATGGCTCAGTGGGTAAGAGTACTGGCTGCTTTTTCAGAGGACCCAGGTTCAATTCCCAGCACCCACATGGCAGCTCACAACTGTCTGTAACTCCAGATCCAGGAGATTTGACACCCTCACACAAATGCACATAAAATAAATTATTAAAAAAACAAAAAAGGAGATTGGAAGAGAGACACCAGGAAATATACATCAAGGACCAAGCACTGTGTATGTAAGGACACAGTGAGGTGGCCACCTGGTCAGGAAGAGGCCTCAGGAGAAAGCAAGCCTTGGAAAGGGCACAGAATGTGATGGGCTCTCTAGGACACTGCCATGGTGTTACCTTAGCACAGAGAAACCATACTATGATTCACACTGAAATCTCCAGGTACTCTCTAAGCTCTGCATCACTGTGATGGACGAGGAACTGTACCAGCCACACCACTGCAGCCCAGTCTTCACTACCTCCCACTTGAATGCCATTCTGAACTCCAGTGTCAAGGCTGGAAGCAGGAAAGAAACACATAAAGAGCCTTTCTCACCTGCTGCGCACGAAGGAGTTCGGCTTGCCTTTGTGCTCTCTCTCTAAAAACAGAAAAAAACAGCTGGTGAGAGTCAGCAACTCCGAAAGTGCCTTTCAATAGGTCTATGTTTTGGTGATGCTTGTATACTAAGCAAGCACTGTACTGCTGAGCTATGTGCTCAGCCCACAGATCTTTGCCAGTTAAAAAACAGGAAGAGGGTTGGGGACATAGCTCAGTCTGTAACATGCTTGCTCTGCAAGCACGAGGTCCTGAGTTCAGATCTTGCACACCCATGCAAAGAGCTAAGCATAGTGTAGATACATGTAATTCCAGTGTTGGAAAACCAGAAACAAGTGACACCATGGAACTTCCTGGTCATGCTACAATCAGTAAGCTCCAGCTTCAGTGATAGCAGAGAACTAAGGAAGCCTCCTGATTTGAACATCTGCCTCCACATCCATGCACCTACACATATGCCTGTTCGAGCGAGCAAACAAATACTCGCAGGCATGCATGAGGAAGGATGGGTGTACTTTTTCTGTGTATAAAGAGAAGTATTCACAGAACTAGGTCTCCTGTGCTGCCAAAACTATTGTTTCACAGAGTTCTCTGAGAATTCCTGAGGCCAAAAAGGGTGACATTCCCAGTGTACCCTTACGTTTCACCCAAGCAAGCACATACCTCTCTTCTTCCTCTCTCTTCCTCTCTTCCTCCCGCCTCTTCATTGCCTCCCGTTCTTGTTTCTCAGCCAACAGCTGTCTGTAAACCCTGCGAGCCAGCTGGCCTCTGAGTTGCTTCTGGAACACGATGGCTGCCTTTCTCAAATGCAAAAATCTCTTCCTCACCAGGAAGGCTCTGTAATTCTTCTGGATCGTCACCACACCACAAAGGACCTTTCTATATTGCTTTCTGCAAATGAGATTGGCCACTCAGAGAATGAGGCTGTGAGCTAGTCAAATGAGCTTGCGTTAGGACAAGACAAAAGGAGAGGACCCAGATTTGGATCTGTACTTTCATTACAGAGACTGGCAATCAGAGGAGGAAATTTGGACCCAAACAAAACGGAAGAAAAACAAAAGGATAATAACAAACAAACAAAAGCAAGTCAGAATCCTATTATTATTTTAGCTAAATAAACAAGTAACTCTAAAACAAACTTTAAGTACTCTGGCACAAGCTGGGCAAATACAGCCAAAGAAGACTCAATATATTCTATTATTTGTGTGAACGTAAAAAAATTAAAATGCTACTGCAGGACAGCCCCATGCTTCAGAAAACAGAATATGTAGGATTTTGTGGCCTGCAGAGTACACCTGACTAAGTATCCATTAGTCAGAGTTAGTAACAAATGTCTTTTTTTTTTTTTTTTTGATCTTTGCTTTTTGTCTTTTGAGACATGGTTTCTCTAGGTAGTCCTGGCTGTCCTGTAAACTGGGCTGTCCTTGAACTCACAGAGATCTGTCTGCCTCTGCTTCCCAAGTACTTTAATTAGAGGCGGGTAGTATGTCTTTCATTTTAGCACTTGGACTGCAGAAGCAGAGATAAACATATCTCTGACTTTGAGGTCAACCTGCGCTACATTGTGAATCCCAGGTTACCCAAGGTTCATAGTGAGATTTTTATCACGTAATAAAACAATCCTGAGAAGCAGAATCATTTTGTAAACAACTAGAGATGGGGTCTGCAGACAAAGTGATACAGGTTGAGAATTCTTCATCCCCAAACCTAATCTGCAATTTTTTGAATGCTAATATGATGCTTAGAAAATTTCAGACTGTAGCACTGGAGAGATGGCTCAGTGGTTAAGAGCACAGGCTGCTCTTCCAGGGTTCAATTCCCAGCACTCACACAGCAGTTCACAGCCTTCTGCAGGTATATAGTAGAAAGACATACATACAGGCAATGCAACCGTATATAGAAAATGAAATAAAGCGATTTTCAGATTCCTGGGGCTAGGGATGTAGCTCACAGGCATGCATGAACAAGTATAGGGAAGGTTTCCATACAGAAAAAAAACCAAGCAGATTCTGGAGTATTTTTGAATTTCTGACTGTCATTCAGTAGAGGCCAGGCAGATTCCAATATTGTGAGCCCAAGTGCTTCTGATAAGAGACACACTCAGATGCCAAAAGACATAGCCGAACTCCAGGGGCTTCAGGAGACTTTCTAAGTCACTTTCTGCTGCTGGCTCATGTCAGGCTTACTGGGTTACTGCTTCTGCCACTTCTGCCACTGAGTACCTCTCCACTCCCACAAACCACCCCCCTGGGGGTCACAGCCCTTCTAGAGCTTCACGGCCCTCCCCTAGATGTGGCTCTTACCGGGCCAAGTAGCCTAAAATGTGTGCTCGGATCACCATGGCTGCGTGGTTAATCTCCTCTTCCCGTCTTTTCTCCAGTTTCTGCTCCAAGGATTCCCTCAGGAAGACCTGCCCATGAGGGAAAAATGTGTCAGAGGAAAAGAACATGGCTGTAGAAAAAAGGTATCTCAAAGTCAGAGCACCTGTACTGTCACAAACTGCACACAGCTCATCTGTCACAGACCACTCTAAAATCCAATAAAGCTATGTGACAAGAAAAACAAAAAGCTCCACCTTCTGTTGATATTACTACAGTCAACAGGCAGAAAAAAAGTAAGGTGAAATTTCTACCAAAGCTCTAATGTCTCATGTCATTGTGGCTAGGGCATAGCAGCTCACAGACCAGAACTGGTGCTACACCCAATCTGAGTGACGAGAGACACAGAGAAGGGAGACAGAGAGGTGAATTCAGGAAAGTCCTAAAATACTATAAATTTTCTGTCTGGTGGGAAGCCACCCTCTCTCCATGCCTGCGAAGACATTCACACCAGAGTACGAAGGGAAACCTGCACTTCTCCTAGTGAACCTAGTTTGGTTCCAAATGAAGTGAATCACAACTACCCATAACTCCCAGTCCGGGAAATCCCACATCTTCTTCTGGCACACACCCACATAATTAAAAACAAAATAAATCCCCCTCTTTTTTTAAAGGAGAATGGGGAAGAAATTCTGGGATCTACAGATGTAGTTAGTCATACAGTGAGTGAGCGCCTAGCAGATAGTATGTACGAGGCTCTGAGTTCAATTCAAATGCCCTCCCCCCCACCCCACCCAGTGGTGGAAATGTTCTCTGTATGCTGTAAATAAAGTAACTGTTTGGCCTATGTGGAGCACCATAGAAGTGGGTGGAGTATCAGAGGAGAGACAGGTAGAAGGAGGGTGGAGTTAGCCAGTCTCCATCTGACCCCCAAAGAAGAGACATGTAAGGAATCCAGGTGAGCCACGGGCCGGGCCATGTGGCAGGTAGATTACAAGAAATGGGTTGAATTAAGATGAAAGAACTAGCTAGTAATGTGCTTGAGACATGGGCCAAACAGTATGAAGTTAATATAAGTGTCTGATTCATTTCATTCATTCAGTCTGATTCAAAAAGCCACTGCGGGCAAAGTCTAAACCTCTGGCCCAAATGGGCCTGGAAATCTTCTACAACACCACCCCCAGTGATTCTGATAACTTAGTTTGAAGTTGGAAATGAAGTGTATGTACAAATACACCAGGTTCAGGAGTGAATACTCTAGAGGTCCTTCCAGGCTCATTTTGGTCAACAGTCTCCTTAATCTAATGATGGTCAAGTTAGCTGCATCTGATATGGGTGCTTGGCATCAGCACTTTGTTTTGAAAAGATGAAGGTAAAAGACAGTAGATGGACATAACATACAGGCAATGCACCCATATATAGAAAGGCTCTCTCAGTGAGGGTGCGAGCTCTCATATGCACTAAGGGGTTAAGGATCTCTGCCACAGCAGCATGGCAATATATGGGCTTTACTTTTCTTGTTCTTGGCTGAGGGTTTCCTGCTGTCTGTTGGTCTCTCACACAGTAACTGCTCTGGCAGTGAAGATAACACACAGGGCACTCAGGTTAGAATTGGGAAGTCTTAAGGTTGTTGCCTTAAGAAGTTGCCTTATAGATTCATAACTCAAGGGTCTCATTTAGCCAGCATTCTGGATTGCACACTGGTGTACAGACACACACATCACATCAGGATGTTAATAACAACTACTTAGCAGTATCTCGGAATGCTACACCTTGTGGGTATCACCAGTCCCCTGGACAGGCAGCAGATGTTCCTGTCATTGTACCTTGGTCTTCCCCAACTGCCACTCGCTGTTAGAGGCATCAGAGAGCTGCAGTAGCATAGTGCACTTCCCTCGGATGTCCTCAGGCAGAGCCAGGTTCCGCATTAGCACTTTATATCTGCAATAGAGGATGCGTGCTGTTACCTTTTGCTATTTGCTCTCTTCTACCCCTTTTGAAGAAGACAGGACCAAGGGGGTGGGGGAGAAGAAAGGGAAAATCCATTTAGCTCCTTCTTGCCTTTCGTAAAAATCCTGGAAGGGTCTTCGGACAGCATAGCCCGCTTTTCGAATCCTCACAGTCTCCAGCATCCCAGAGTAGCGCAGCTGGTTTAGCACAACCGCCTGATCAAACTGGTCTGGCATCTAAATTGTGAACAATGGGACAACACTGGGTGTTGGGAGTTAGATGACACAGCACTAATAAGGCTACCCTCACTGGTGTTTTAGGGAGTATACACATATACACACAGTAATTTAGAATCTACACAAACTATACCCTAGAAAATGAATGCCTGTGGTTCTATGTCACCTACTTCCACAGTCCCAGCCTGTTGTGTCCACCAGACTGCTTACTGTCCCCTTCATATCTTTTGCAAATTTATCCTTATAAGTAAATATTTTAGCCCATTATCATTTTAACATAAGTACCATACCATAATTATATCTTAAAAGATACCAATAATCCCTTAAAAATATCAATATCCATGTTCAAATACTTAATCATGTCACAAATACACCTAAAAGGTGACTTGTGACCACTTTGATGATTTTCAAGTCTGTAGTGTTGTGTAAATATTGCTCTGTTTATTAAACTTCTATTTAAGAATATCGAGAGGTGTTTTCTTAGCTATAAAACAATAATCAATGAGGAGCACACATGGGCAGAAACTCTCTCTCTCTCTCTCTCTCTCTCTCTCTCTCTCTCTCTCTCTCTCTCTCACACACACACACACACACACACACACACTGAGTGGGGGAGGGTAAAAACACCAGAGGATGAAAGAGACAAGACTGTAAGTTTTTTCTGGTCCAATACCCCACTTATTGCAAGTTCCAGCAGCAGTGAGCTCAAGGACACACAGATGAGTCAGGAAGCCCAGCCAAGACATCTCTGAATGTCCCTCTCCTGACTGCGCAGCTGCCAGCTGGCTCTGGAGCTGGAACAATAGTTCTTCAGGGAAAGCAAAGCGGGTCAATTCCCACTTGCAGCTTTCTGGATGGGGATTCCTTCTTCTAACCGAGGTCCCTATTCCCTTTAATTAACTTGTATGCTGGTGTTCTATAAAAGTCTAATAAAAGAACTAAAAAACAGAGCCATACTATGGAAAAGGCAAAAAACAAACAACAACAAAAAACCAAAAACCCACAAAGTGGCTTCCTCTCTGACCCTTAGAAAAAATACAATTAGTCATTAGTCATGAACACAAAAGTAGGCTTAAAGCCAGGTTCTTCTGCAGCTTCAATATCTAAATTTAAAACAACAGCAACACACACACACACACACACACACACACACACACACACACACACACAAAACCTCTGCAAATCCCTCTGAAGGAACAGCTGCTCTCACCTCCAGCAGGCAGACTTCTCTCAAGAATGTCCTATGCAAACACTGTGGTCAGGTTGTCTTTACTTAGCAGTATTCTAACACAGTGTAGCCAATAAATTAGGGCAGGCAGCCAGAGACCAGTGACTTGGATTGTTAGTCTATGCATTTGAACTCTCCTTAGAAAAGTAAGAAAATCATGAGGCTATGAAAACCAAATCACCCGTGACACACTTTATGCTGCACTTTTGGGTTAAAGAATTAGGAGTGTAAGGAGGCTAAGTAGCTGCTCTGGAAGCATTTGGCTATGATGCTTTTTTAGACTTAGAAACAAAACCAGAGCAGTAATGATCTACAAAAAATAGTACAGAGTGAATTTACAAAGTGATCTATTTATAAGAAGTATCAGTCATCTTCAGTTTTGTTAATAAATCCAGTGGAGGCAGAGGAACTTTTAACTGGCATAATTTGAGGTTCCAAGAAGAGAGAATTAACACTCCCCCTTCAGCTGTCTCCGTGCCTAACCCACATTCGGGCCCTGTCACTTTCCCTCCCTCCACATAATTCCTTCGCCTGGCACCCAAGTTATTAAAGCATTCTAAAAGCTCCAGCTCCAGGAGCCACCCCTCTGAACCCGGACCGGCACTCACCATCTTCCAGCGTCTCCGAGGGACATTCCACCTTCTGTTAGGCTCTCAGGCCAAACTTCATACGGAAAACAACTGCCACCCTGACCTTTTCCCCACAGCTAAAGACTTGGAACAATAATGAACACCATTCCTGTGCTTTAAAAAGTGCCCGGTCACCATGACAACCGTTTCCACTCCGGGCTAATTAGTGTGGTGTGGTTCTAGGATTCGATACAGCTCGGTGAGGGGAGTGAGGGACGCTGGGAGCTGTTGCTTTTTGCAGACTCCCACTGCCTTTGTGTTTCTGCCCCATCCCAGTAATTTAACCAGGGGAAGGGGGCTCTATAGGCCGATTGTCGCCCTGGGCAACCCGCCTACGGTGGTCACGAGGGGGCAACCCCGGCTTTCCATTGGTGCTTCTGTTTTCAGTGGCAACTTCCTTTTCTGGTGAATTTAACTTTCAAAAGATGTCACAGCTGGAGGCTGGACAAGGAGCATTTTGCTTTTCAAAGCCTGCCTAATGCTTGCTAGTCCTCACTGGTAACCCGTTCTCTGGGGCTATGCCGCACCCCAACAAAGACTGCCCGCAGAGCGCTAAAAGCTAGGTTTTGATGAGGACAAATAGACTAGATTTTTGGAAGAAGCAGTTCTAACTCTTAGGCAATCACAGCCCCAGCTAAATTACTTAGTGAAGTTATGAAACACCTACTGTGTGCAAGATTTTTGTGATTCAGGCTTGTGGAAGATTCACACCAAGTGGGGGCTAAAAAAAAATTTATTCTCAAGGTTTCTGAAGTTTGGGAGGGTGCCAGGTGTATCAAAAATCGCCAATGGCTGGGGAGATGGTCAGTGGGTAAGTACAGACCCACATAAAGGCTGGGCACAGTGACACTTCTGTGATCCTGATGCTGGGTAGCATAAACAGGTAGGTCTTCGGGACTCAGTGGCTAGCCAGTGTAGCCTAAGGAGGCCTTGTCTTAAAATTAAGGCAGTGGGCCACTGAAACAGCTACTTTGGGTGAAGGTGCTCACACTGGAATTTGATCTAAGGAATACACACAGAAACAGAGAACTGATTCCACCCATGGGTATATCCCTTTTGTAAAAGGAATAAATAATCTGAAGCGGAGGGGAAATCAATAGAAGTTACCTAAAGTCAACTTCTGGCCTCCACATTTGCATACTAGTGAATGCACAAATACTCACAGGTACCACACACACAACCACATACATAATACAACAGAAGGTCTAATATTACACTGTATTAAAGATACAAATAGACAAGAATGGTCTTACTCATTAAGATGCATCTTCTGGTTCATTAGTGGCATCATTGTTATGGGGGTAACTAACCCCTTTCTGATTACATTTGAGGTCTGCTCCTCAGGAGGGAATTCATGCCTGACATATGAATGCAAAAGTCCAAGGCTGGGGAGGTCACAGGCCCTGGGAGGTAGGCATGGGGTGGTGCAGAGTGGGGGGCTGGGCTACTACCATTGTTTTGCTGAATGGTCCATGTTGTCTAACTGCCTTCTAAATGTTTGTTATAACAATTAGTGCTGCTCCAGGCTTGGGTCTTTTAGAGCCTATGCAGCAGTAAGTGCATATACACCAATAACTGTCAAATAGTTGAGAGAGAATAAGAAGAGACTGTTGGGTGCTCAGACCTAAATGATGCAGCTACATCAATCACCTGTCCAAGGCTCAGAAAGAACACAGAGGGAGAGATGGAGAGAAATGTCAAGAGCCAGGGGACAGAGAGAAAGGCTGTAAAATGCTGTCTTCTGGATATGGCCTGGCTTCTAGACTAATGATTTACAGCACCTGTGCCTGCTTGTACTGGATCAAACCAGTCAACATTCCTACAAGGATGTCAGAGGGGCTCAGGAGGCCCTAGCTGAGAAGCTACTGGCAGTAGATAGTTCCTGGAAAAGACAGTCAGTTTTCTTCTAGTATGTGGCTCCAGAAGTCAGGCTCCATCATATGCTCCTATCCATGTATGCATGTAGACACTAACTAGATTCATTTTTTTTTTTTTGAAAAGATGATACCAAGATAGGAGTAGGGAAGAGGTGGGATATAATCAAGATACATTGTATACATGTGCATGAAACTGTCAAAAAACAACAAAAAAATTGTTGTTTTAAAAAGATACAAAATGGGGGGGCTGGAGAGATGTCGCAGTGGATAAGAGAACTGGCTACTTGTCCAGAGTTCAATTCCCAGCAACCACATGGTTATCTGTAATAAAAAAAATCTAGTGCCCTCTTCTGGCTTGTAGGCATACAAAACACTGTATACAAAATAAATAAATCTTTAAAGAAGACACAAAATGGGAGACAGGAAAGCTAAAGAGCTACAGACAGTACATGGACTTGTACCAGAGTTGAGCGTCACAGAGGGCAGAGGGGGAAGGTTAGCTGTAATGGAGAGAAGGAACACACAGAAAGGAATGAGTGTGGACACCTGCCTGCTAAGGTCTGGTTTGCCTATGGGGCAGGGAAGAGACCTAGGTGGACATAACATTCCAGATGAAATGATTATGCGATTCAAAAAAGAAGCAAGTGTGGACCTTTGTAATGAAAGGACAGCTGAGGTGGCAAGAAAACACTAAAAACAAGGCCATCCCCCACCGTGGGAAGGGCAGCAGCCACCTGATCACTACACTTCGAGTGTAGACCCCTTCAGCAGAGTAGACTGATTGAAAGAACCAGCCACTGATTCTGGGCTCACTTTGAAAAGGAAGCTTCAGAAATGTGTAATCAACAGGCCCTTCCTGCCAAACTGGCCATACCTGTGGAAGGCCACATGGTGAGACACCCAAATGAACAACAGCAGCTGTGTGTGCAGGGAGAAGACTCTTGAGAAGGGAAAGAAAGGAAACCAGACTGCAGTAAAGAAGGAAAGAACCAGAGGTGCATATCTTTAAAGACATTCCAGAATAGTACATCTTTGTGTGTTCGTGACTGTGCAGACACATACATGTGTGAAGAATGTATGTACCTATACATATGTGAGTAGATGTCATAGGACAGTCTTAAGTATTGTGCCTCAGGCATTGTCCACCTCTTTTTTATGTTTAAGATTTATTTCTTTTGCTTCATGTGTCTGAATGTTTTTAAGCTGCATGTATATAAGTGCACCATGTGCTGGCCTGTCTGTCAGAGGCCAAAGGAGGGTGCTGGATCCCCTGGAACAGTCGTCACAGGTAGTTGTGAGCCATCTAATGAGTTTAGGTACCTGGACACAGGTCCTCTGTGAGAGCAGCAAGTGCTCTTAACCGCTTCAGAAAGGAGTAATGCAGCAGAGAGGAAGCTGGGAATGTAGTCTATGTATGAAACACTTGCCTAGCACCTTTAAGGCTACAAGTTTGATCCCTACAATGAGAAAGTAAGAAAGGAAAGCACACTAAAGGCCCAGCAGACACTGAGGCTTTTAAAAAGCCCCTAAGGGATAGAGGTAAGAGAAAGTTGCATACCAGAGACAGGATGGAACACATGCTTAAGGAATTCAGTCAAATACAGAAGAAAAAAATAAAAACACCTCTTTTTTTTTTTTTTTTTTTTTTTTAAAAACTTTATTTATTTATTTATTTATTTGCCTTGGTGTTTGCCTGGAACTGGAACTACAGACAGTTGTTAGCTGCCATGTGGGTGCTGGGGATCGAACCCGGGTCCTCTGGAAGAGCAGACGGTGCTCTTAACCGCTGAGCCATCTCTCCAGTCCCATAAAAACACCTCTTAAAAAGTGTAAAAAAAAAATAAGAGGGGCTGGAGAGATGGCTCAGCGGTTAGGAGCACTGGCTGCTCTTCCAGAGGACCCGGATTTGATTCCCAGCACCCACATGGCAGCTCACAACTGTCTGTAGTTCCAGTTCCAGGCAAACACCAAGGCAAATAAATAAATAAAGTTTAAAAAAAAAAAAAAAAGAAAAAATAACCTTTTCTTCAAAATGAAATAAGGCAAAATACCGGGGCTGGTGAGGAAGCTCAGAGGTTAAGAACACTGGCTGTTCTTCCAGAGGTCCTGAGTTCAATTCCCAGCATCCAAATGTTGGCTCACAACCATCTATAATGAGACCTGGTACCCTCTTCTGTCATGCAGGCAGAACACTGTATACATAATAAATGAATCTTTAATAATGAAATAAAAAAAAATACCAAGGCAGAAACAGAAATGACTGATAAAAGAGCAAGTAATAGTGGGTGAACATTTGCCCCTGGGGATTTAAATACAAGGGCATCAGATGACCCATCAATGAGGGGTTAGAAAAGGGTTCACAGTGGAGCTAGAGACAGACAGATGTGTATACACTTCTAAACTGGATTGCCTCAAATGCCATCCAGCCTTGCGTCACGAAAATCACACGACAGGAAGTATGTCATCTCTCTATGATAAAGGGAGATTCCACCTGTACTTAGTAAATAAAAAAAAAAAACAAACCCTGAGATTATGATCGTTGGACCTTTCACCTGCCTACCTGCCTGCCTGTCTATCACCTGTCACTTGTGTTCTGGAGGTGTGCCTGTGCTGTCATTTCTCAGGAGATGTGCACCATCTTTTTGAGTTAGGTCCTCACACTGGGACTGGCAGTGAGTGTACTGACTAGGCTAGACTGCCTAGCCAGGGAATTTATTCTTTTCTGATGGTGAGAACAGAAGTATATGCCACCATGCTCAGCTTCCTAAGATGATTCTAGAGGTGGAACTCACATCTTCCTGCCACCATGTCAGGCACCTACCAGCTAGGCCATCCTCCTAATAGATTATTTATAACTTATTTCCAAAATAAATCATTCCTTCCTCTTCGGATATAATTTATGAGATCATGTAAACATGACATTTTTAATCAGTTGAAAATTACAAAGGACCTCACCCAGACTGAGCCACAAGAGAAGTCAGCCAGCCCTGCTTCATCCAGCCTAGATGGCTCTTGGGATCTAACTGCAGAGGATGCAAAGGGCAATGAGGCCTGACTCTGGAGATCCAGCAGACTGCTAGAGCACATGCGGCCACAGACAACCAAAGCACCTCAGAGTCACCACAACATCTGCCCTGCTGTTCTATAGTCATGTACTGCCACTGTTGGACAGAATGCCATCCACTCTACTGTATGCACACGTCAGCCGTATTGATGTCCTTTCTTCAAACTCAAGAAGTTAGAGATTCAGTAAGAATATATCACAGCTAAGTTAGGCTACGCTGAATCTCCAGGTCCCCAATACAGTCTTTCTGATCTTGATATTCCTGCCTTTAACCAGGCAATAAGCAAAAGGTGGCTCAGTAAGCCACATACTTTTCTATTTACAGCTGCCATTGTCACTCCAGGGCCGACAGGCATTTCATACAGCTGTTGCATACCTGCTAATTTTAACATCTGGGAAGAAAGAAGCAGACGTTCATTACACCTCCTCCCTCATGGAGGGATAGATGGCCAATCTCTCCAAGTAACAGTAAAAACCACAGGCGACAGGCATGTTGTCCAGTGGGGCTGTGGAGGTGACAGCCTCACTCACCAAGGACAGCCTCCAAAGCCACACCCACCGGGTGCAGGACAGTTAGTACCAGAGCACAGAAAACTGCTGAGCTTCCTCCAGAGCCACACAAATCATGATGGGAAGGGAAAACCAAGGCTTTAGTGAAGAGGAAGACTGCAGCTTCACACTCAAAGACCCCCCCCCCCAACAGGGCTCCAATCTCCCTGTACACAGAAGGACACACACCTTTATTTTTTCCTCATTACAGATAATTCTAGTTGCTTCTCAGCTAGCAAATGCCTCAGATAAAGCTCACCTCCCCCACCCTAAATAACCTCAGGTGCCACCACATCTCACTCTGGGTGGGTCAACCCTCCTCCCCTTCTGGTCTCTCACATATTTTCACAATCCATGTGACTCATGAGGCCTAGGTGACAAAGTGAAGTTTGTGCTATAAGGTACAAAGAGATGACCGCCTGAGAAATGCTATTTTGCAACTTCCAAAATACTTCACAAGAGGAATCACATGCTTATCTCTACTATCTCTCCACCTAGGGGCAGGGGAGGCTGCTCACACAGAAAAGAAGGTGGAAAAGTGGAGCCATTAATGTGTCATTTAATATGGAATCCCCACAGATCCTGTTGACCTTCTCCTAGACTGCAGTGGTCTCTCTCCTTAATGGGAAAGATCAAGTGTAAAGTGACACCGTGTGAGTGCCACCACCATCCGCCGAGGGCTGCTGAGAGTGGACCATCTTCTGTACCAGTGCCCAGATTGGTTTGCATTTAGAAATGGCAATATAATAGTCACTGAACTAACATTGACAGTAGGAAGAATAGGCGCAAGACTAACAGCGACAGCATTAGTCTAACAGTATGAACATCTCCCAAGGGTTAGGTGTCCAGGCACCACTTTTAGCAATTCTATTCGATAGGTACCACTGCTATCTCCGTTTTTCAAATGCCATTATCTGAAGGGCAACAGGGCACATGTCTACCAGAGTCAGGCAGAGTGACTGTTCAGGCCCTAGTCAGCCACACTTTCAGATTGTAAATTCAGAGAGGGGATGGGCTGTTCCTATAGCATCAAAGCATTCGTTAGGTGACAGCAGAGTTTCTTTCCTGGTATTCCTGAATGAACTTCACCACAATAGCTATTCTGGGAGTACTCAAAATAGAAATCCAATCTGAGGATTTAAACACAGTGAAGACAATTAGCTTAGTGAGAGCAGGGGCTGCCAACGAACAGCCTGTTTGTATAATAAAGTTTTATTGGAATACAGCCCTACAAGGCTGGGAAGCTCTGTTCAAATCTCCAGACCCTACATAAAAAACTGAGTATGGGTAACTCCAGTGCTGATGGGTGGGGGACCAGAAGGCTCCCTGAGCTTACTGGTCTCCTGTCTGGTTCCAGGTTCAGTGAGAGACTGTCTCAAGATAAGGCAGAGAGAGATAGAAAGGCTACTTGATGTCTTCTTGTGGCATGGCTAGGGGGCTGAGGAATAGTAATAGTTCAGGGGTAGGGCACAGAATCATGATGCAGGAAACATACTATTAACTATACATACTATTAAAGATCATCTTTATAAAATTAATTTTCTTTATACTTTTAAGTATGGCTATTGGAAAGTGTTTGGTTCTGTGCACAGCCTACACCATCAACTGAAGAAACAAAGCCTGTGTCCTACAAAAGCTCGGGGGTAAAAAACAAGCTTAAAATCATTCTCCTAGTGTTTGGTCCTGGAGAATAATTTCTGCAAGTCTAACACAGGCTTATACATTTAGAGAGACTCTAAGGCGTTCAATCTCACCAACTACTCCGACCTGACAATGAGGAGGAAGCGCTGAGGTAAGGACAGTAAAGCCCATGAATATCAGGTGTGAGGAACTTCCTCCAGCTTCAAATCCACCCTGCAAATGATCTTTCAAGACAGAAACAATATCTCTCAAACGTGAAAGTTTTTTCCATTAATTCTGTATTTGGTTTCTAATACACAACAAAAAATTGTTGCACCATTAAAAACAAACCCTTTGGGCAGAGTGCTGTCAGTGCCTATGGCTGTGGTGAGAACCATGTGGAAGTGTATACTGGAGTCAGGCTGGACAGGCTGAGATGAGGCGCACACACAGAACAAACCATAAGTGCTGGAACCTTACAACCCTCCGGTGTTTGCAACAAGCCTTCCTCGCTCATTGTACCCACAGGACATTCCTGCATTCAGACCTTAGCTTATTGTACCCTGTCATGTCCTTGTTTCCATCTCCGTACAGGGCCTGAACCACTCATAGTGAACACAGGTGTTTCCCTGAGGCGTGAGAGCCCAGGCTCCACTCCAGCCCTTCCTCTATCACCCTTCCAGCTTCCTCTCCATCAGACCCGGGTCTATTGTAGACTTCCTTCCTTTCTGCAGGACTTTGTGCTTATAATGCCCAGGGATGAGCTTCCTGCTCGCCCATTGCCACACTGCAATGTGGAAGCCTCTGTGCCCATTCCTAGCACACTCCATAGCAAGGTGCCAGTCTCCATGCCAGCCTGGATCTCCCTTCAGGAAGGCATGGAGTGCAAAAAGACACTGGTATGTTCCCATAGTACCAGATCCCTGGCTTCCTGAATGGAGGCTGGGGTGACATTAAATGTGGATCCTCAAAGAAAAGCTAACTTCCTCCCGGAATTAAAATGAAAAGAGATGGCTCAGAGGTTAAGAGCACTGA
Organism: Sigmodon hispidus; assembly: GCA_004025045.1. Classification (NCBI taxonomy): domain Eukaryota; kingdom Metazoa; phylum Chordata; class Mammalia; order Rodentia; family Cricetidae; genus Sigmodon; species Sigmodon hispidus. The sequence goes on from PVIH01000249.1 coordinate 226,871, forward strand.
CTGTTCTTCCAGAGGTCCTGAGTTCAATTCCCAGCAACCACATAGTGGCTCGCAACCGTCTATGATGATATCTGATACTCTCTTCTGTATACTGTATACATAATAAATAAATAAATCTTTAAAATGAAAAGAGAAACTGTTTATGAACTGCCACCCGCCTGGGATTTTCATGACCTGGAAGAATTCTCCAAGAGTCTTGTTGGGACCAGTGAGCAGGTCAGCATTTTTTTTTAACTCCATTTTACACTGAACATAGTGAGTTCTCTGCCTGAGGCCATATGACCAGGCAGTTCTAAGCCTGGGGCTCTTCCTCAGGCAAAGACCCCAGGTGGGGTCCATGAGGGGCAGTAGTCCCTGAGGGGACACTTGTCACACAGATGGCAAGCATTTAGGAACTTTCACAATGGCTGGCACATGGCATTATGTAGTTTCCAGATGTGCTCCCCAATAGTGAGTCAGCATAAACCAGTTTAAAAACTGCCCTTTTAGGGCTGCTAAAGACAGCTCAGCAGATGCTTAGAGATGCTTGTTGCTACACCTGATCAACGACCTAAGTTCTGTCCCTATGACCCACATGGTGAAAGCAGAGAATAGACACCCATGTTGATGCTGGGCAATGTCTCCATCACAGTGCACACACACCTATCCTTCATGCATATATTACCCAGACACCCTGCACAAGGGCCTGTCATTATCACTGTCAGGATGATGCACAGGAAAGTGTATTGACTTAAATCTTCCCTTGAAATTGTGGGTATAAAATGTCTACTCAGCTGGAGTCATATCACTGTTTAAAAAGTTCTCTAGCGGGAGGGGCGGGAAGGGGATGGGAGTTTGAACAAGGGGATACATAGATAAAAAATATGACTTTATTCATAATTTAAAAATTTTAAAAAAATAAAGAAAAGAAAAAAGTTCTCCAGCTTATACAGGAGATGAGGTGGACATTCCCTCTGTGTTTCCACCATGTTCTTCTCTCAACACTGCTCTCTAGGAAGCCCATAGCCAGCATTGCTAAGTACTACAGTTGTATTCAGAGGAGATCACGCTACATCAACATGCACAATCATTCAGCCTTGCCAGATACTCACTTTCCCAGCCTCCTGCGGAGGGAGGCTTGGCCGTAATACCCAGTCCCAGCCCTAGAATCTAGAAAAGCCAAGGCTAGGGAGATGTGGACAAACCTACTTAAAGGACCTCAGGGAAAGCTTTCCTTCCTAGTAATGGGAGGGGTCCCAGGAAGAAGGCTCTTAGGGTTCAGCTCTGAACCTTCCTTCCCAGGATTAATGTTTACTCTGAGAAGACACTGGCCTTTGGTCTAGTCAGATGGACCTCAATGACAGAATTTTTTAAAATGCTGACAAAATTGCATGCTGATGCTCTCAGAGTATGTGATAGCTGCCGGCCTGGCAGCCATTTTGCAAACCCAGGGAGTTATAGGTGTGTTAACTGGAAGCCTTGACATTGTGAAGTGGCAACCTGCAGACACATCCGGCACACGGGTCACTGCTGGCAGCTACTGTCTGTCCTGAAGATTTGAAGGTTATTAGGAAGGGAACTGAGGAGTACTGTGTGCTGCACTTTTCTAGGCTGCTGGCAAACAGAGGTCTTACAGAGCGGGAGAGGGAAAACTGTGTCCAGCAATGAACCCTAAATGTCAAAAATATGCTAAAGGCAAGACAACCCAGAGCCCAGGTCAGCATGGCAACACAAGCCAGCCCATAAGGTTAAGCCAGACTGTCAAGTTCAAAGTCAGAATGGGGGAGCGACCAGAAATCCCTGCCTCAGTGACAATCATCAGGGTGGCCTCATCAGCAATGTCCCTTGAGGTGTGAGTCGTGGGAAAATAGTGCTCAGAGTATAGTGAGGACGGAGGAGGGAGGTGGAGACAGTGCTCCAGTAGGATTCAGGTGGGTGGTGTGGGTTCAGGAATAGGTGCTCTCAAGCCTTGCAAGGTGAGCTCATGTGCTGTGGAAGCTCAGGTGTGGGGGAAATAGGGAGGAACTGAGCAGATCAGCATGCATTTCAAGATGAGGTTGGGGCTCACAGGACTTTAGAAGCTCCAAGTTAACAGCCAGTGGCTTACCATTTCCTCCCTGATCCGGGAGGGCTTGGCCCCTTACTGAGCATTCCAAGGTGGACACAGGATTTCAGAGCTCAATTATTCATATGCAAGCTATGCTGTGATCAAGAGAAAAAAAAATTCTCACCCTGACCAAAACATTAACTGAGGATCCAGGAGATCCTAAGGACACTAAAAAAAAGAACAGTGATGCCGATGTGAGCAAATGGAGGCAGTTCATAAATTCTGCAGGGATGAGACAGCATGGTTAGAAGATTAGAAGTTTTAGAGACTAAAACAGGATGGAGGGTGGTTAAACAATGGAACCTGAGCATCCATTAAAGTGTGTGTGTGTGTGTGTGTGTGTGTGTGTGTGTTCAGAAGCAGAAAAGGCAGGCCCTGCCCTGAAAGTCACCATGGTAGGACGCCAGGCCACCCAATTCTCCAGCTGTTCAGAGGCAGTCTTAAGCTGAGCTGTGTTTCAAGTATGACGCCTAGCAACAAAAAAATCCCAAAGATAGTGTTGCATGAGTCTCAGAAACACACAAGATAGGGCCAGGTGTGGTAGAGCACATCTGAATTCCAGCCCTAGAAGGCTAAGCAAGAAGACTACATTGCCACAAGTTCAAGGCCAGCTAGGACTATGTATGAAATTCCAGGACACTGAAATCCTATTTCAGAAAAGCCTAAATCCAAAAAGACCCAGAGGAAGAGGATGACAAGGAAGGTTTATTCCTATCTGACTACGGCCCTGGAGGAGCTGAGAGAAGGTCCAGCCCTCTGTATAAATGCCATCTGGGAACCTTCAGAGAGCAGCCTTGAGTATAATCTGTTGCTTTCTTATCTAAAGAACCCAACCTTTTCATTCTCTGAAACCAAACTGCAATCGCAATCTATTCACCATTGTTCTACCGTTTCTCCAGCCACAATAAGGAACAGGCCACAGCCCCCTCCCTCTATTCAGACTCACTCTGACAAATCATGCTGAGAAATACAAATTAGGAGAGCAGCTGTCTCTCTTGGCCAGCAAGGACACCCACACAGTTCATTAGAATGCTGAATAGCCAGAAGTCTCACCGAGTCACTTCTCCAGCACCAAGGTTATGGCTGTGCGGTGCAAGCAGGATCCACAGCTAGAAAAAGGCAGGAATTAAACAGGGAACGTGGGAAGTAGCAGGTAAACACTTTTCAATGTCCAGACTCAGAATATTGTCAAACTGGGGTCTGAGATGTTCAGTCTCGGAGAACAGTTCCATAATGCTGCATTCACAGGAGATATTGATAAGCTGTTGTAGTCATACAAATCATCATATAGATGATAACCAGGAGAATACATGCATGTGGATCCTTGCTTCTTAGGTGCTTAAAACACAGATACAGACAGACAGAACACACACACCCCAGAGCTAAGAAGAAGTCTGAAAGATGAAAACAGCAACTTAGAAAAAGTCAAGCCAAACATATAGCCACTAAGTAAAGTAGTCACTTGGGAGAATAAAGATGTCCTCAGATTCATGGTGGAACTAAAACAGTCTTGAGACATCATCCCCTTCACAGGGACAAACCAAGATGAACCAACTTAATTTTCATGAAAATGTATGGCTAAGAAAAAAACTTCAGTAATGAACATGGGTGATTTATAAATATTCATGATCACATATAAAATACTGGGAGAAAATTTTTATTGGACAATTGCTCAGTGCAGTGTGCTAAGACAGGTGGAAATGTATAGGTAAGTCCTGGATAAATTCTGTTCAGTGGGAAGGCAGGCCTGGTGGGAGGGGGCATGGGTGAGCACAGTGTCCTAGGAACCTTTTCCTCTGCTCAGTCATGTATTACAGTGCCTGCTTGCAAGTCATAGTGGGAAATTAGCCAGCCCACATATCTGTTTAGCGTATCTGTTAATGTCTGTTAAGTACAAATTAGAAACATCACACAGCATTACACCGAACAGTTACAACTTGCTAGGAAATAAGAAGTCCAAAGACACTCAAAGGCCAGGTGATTCCGATCTGTAGTTGGGACATTCATCAAGACTCTATGTACCTACCCTATGCTCCTGGTACAGAAGAGGCTATGAACTAGGGATGACTGGAGCCCTCAGCCTAGCAGGTTTCTGAGTGATGCAATTCCAACTGCTTAAAATCTGGCTCTCCCTTCCCACTTCCAGACTCCAGATTCATCCAGGTGGATGAGGCACCACCCTGTCAGCTTCTATGGCCAGTAATTTTCTGCCAGTCAGTAAAACATGAAAATTTGTATGAAAGAGCTTGGTATCAACAAACGTTTTCTTGTTTGATTGTTTTTGTTTTCAAATCAGGGTTTCTCTGTGTAGCCCTGGCTGTCCTTGAATTTACTTTGTAGAACAGGCTATCCTTCAACTCAGAGATCCACCTGTCTCTGAGATTAAAGGTGTGTGCCATCACCTGCACTTCAAGAAAAAAATTTAAACTAATATTTAATCTACTAATCTACTACTAATTTAATCTACTACTAATTTAATCAAAATATTCAAACTAAAAGGGGCCAGGATGTTACTGAGTAGCAAAATATTTAGCCTCGCATACGTGAAGATCCTAGGTCCTCATTCAAGGGGCCCTGTCAACCCACTACACACAGTCAGACATACTCACAAATAATAAATAAGCAGCAATAATAATAATAAAAGAGATTAAAAATGTTTATATGTATATGGTAGTAGTGGTAGTGGTGGGGTGCATTTCCCTGAGCCCCAGACACAGCACACGGACATCCACCCAGACAACCCTCCTTCTGCTCACCTGGGCCTGGAATACCATCCTTTACTCATTTCCATCCATGATCCACTTTACCTTACACCAGGTATGCCCCAGCTTGCATTTAGAGAATAGTGTTCTGAACTGGCCCTTGATCTTTCACAAATTCTACTTGAGATAGTGAAAAGTTTAGAAAGTGAGCCCTCTTCTCCTGAACCTTCGTATAGCATAACATCAGAGTCCTCTAACAATACTTTGTCCTACAGTGATGGAAAGAGTAATGGTGGGTTGTTACCCACAGTGACCATCAGTGGTGACATGGAGCCAGGGGAGCTTTACAGCCCAGTTCACAGGCAATGACCAGGTCCTCCCTAAAGTGGGTAAAATTCATCTTCAGGGTACTCAGAGAACAGGTAAGACCCAGAGCTGGCTACAGGCAGGTGGCATTCACCTAAAGGAAAGGTGACTTTTCCCATTGGGCTAGCAACAAAGTCAATTTGTTCTTTAAGGATTATGACAGCCTTTGACATTGGACCCACAAGCTGTAGCAATGCAGTCCTGGTCCAAGGGACTGCTAACGGAGTCACTAAGCTGGCAGGGCTTTGTGCAGGATATAGCTGAAATTCAGATTGACAGGACAAAACCTTGGAAGGGCACAAGGGTAAACAAAGTTTTAAAACCCTAGCACACATCATATGAAGAGGAACACTCTAAAAGTCCTCTCAGGTCTCCAGCAAGCACTCAAGAGAGAATGGTTGGTGTTTCGACTATGGCTGTGTGTCTACAATGAAATCTGAACAATGAAAAGGTAGAAACAACGATACCGAGATCCCTGTGCACCTAAACCATCTGTGTCTCCAGGTCGGCTACTCAAGGCCTTTTGAATATTCCCAAATTATCTTCTCAGTCATTCAAATACCTTATAGTAGCATGTTGTAACAAGAAAGAGAAGCGGCTATGAGTAGGTGGGGGCGTGTGCTAGATAGAACAAGCAGCAATTGTACTATAGCTGTCTTTCTTAATGGAGGACCAGAGAAGAAAGGCTTTCACCCATGGACACTGGCAGAACCCAGAGCTGATGGCGACCACGCATTGCCATTAGCTTGTCCCAGATAGCAGGAGCAACAGGAGAGCTGAAGCCTGTTCCCTTAAGCCACACGGCTGCAAGCAAAGCTGCTCTGAGGTGGTCAGTGGCACAGGTGTGTTCCTTTTTGACCCCACTTCGGTCCTAGCAGGCTGTGTGAGAAGCCTGGAAATCAGAGTCAAATGACATCATGGCCAGGTCCAACCTGTTCTTCCACCTCCCCAGGACCTCATTTCTCTAATTTGCAAGCTACCTCTGACTGAGGACCAGAGGGTTGCAACTGTGTGCACCTGTGGTCCAATGTAAATGGACTAGCCTGGCGGTGCTCAAATTATGTAATGTAGTCCCCGAATCAAGTGACAGACCCAAATTTCAGAATGAGACCAAAGGAAGAAGAAGAAGAATATAAAACAACAGAAAACCCAGACAAAGTGAAGCTCATTTTTCCTCCTGACCTTTCTCTGGGCACAATCATTAACATAAGATAATAATTTATATTAGCTTCCCTTGATTTTATGGATTTTCCTGCGGTGTAAGTAAAACTTTTTAGTTTTCTATATAAACACTGTAATAACAGTTCCAAGCCTAGGCTGCCTTAAAAAAGTCAGTATCTGTACATATCCCAAAGACTTAAACTCCTGTTCCTTTGCCTAGGCCAGGATGTGAAATCTCAGCTACATTTATTAAGTGTAGCCTTACCTCACCTAATTTTTATTTGTTTGTTTAAAGAGAGCTTTAAAAAGCAGCCAAGGAGACATGGTTTTCCCTGCATTTCTCACCCCATGAGGGCTGAGAACAGAGAGAAGAAGCAATGCCTGGAACAGGGCCACTTCGCTTCCATTTCCTAGAGGCAGATGCTGAAACTATCACCGTGTCATTCCAAAGCTAAAAGTATTCCCTTTCAAGCACAATGCCGAGCAGAGCAGCATCTGGCATGCTTTAATGAGCGGCTGCATCCTTTCAGAGGGTTGAAACTAGGGCAGGCATTCATCTGAGAGGGTGGACAGTGCACTGCCACCACACACTGGTGTGTAGCACACTGGTCTAAAAGCCCCAAACATTTTCATGGTCTAAACACAGTTTACTAAGACCGTGCGATTTAACGCCAGGACTTGGTAATCTCAGACTCTAAATGATACAGTTTTCTAAGAGTAAACAGGAGGTTAAAAGTAACAGTAAATTCGATAGAAAAAGTTAATGTGTGGGTGTCATGTCCCTGAGAGCAAATAATAATAAAAGAATAAAAAGCAGTCAACAGTTCCAATGGCCTCATGCAGAGGTTCATCTGGAGACACTGGGAACCTACATGTGTCTGCTGAGAAGGAGCCATGAGCCCTGCTGAGTCTCTTGCAAAGAACAGGCTAGACCACAACTACCCTCAACTGCCCAGTCAGCAGGGCTGAGTGTGGCAATCTCTGTCTTAACCCGCTAAGAAACAAACTGGTAAGGGAGGATCTTCCATATGAGAAGGGAACAGGGAGGGAGGGAGGGAGACAGCATGTGATAGTAAATCCTGGATACATTTCACTTCAAAGAGTCAGGCTGCACTGAACTGGAAAATCCAGGCAACTGCAACCAACAGTGGGTTACAAAATGAACGTGACTGTGAAACCCAAATACGGAACTTTAGGCTGGAAAGATACGGTGGGGCAGGTACTCACCAGCCAGGAGCTTCAGGAGAAGGAGCCTGGATCTAGTGGCTGAAACTGGCAGGTGGAGGCAGAGCCCAAGGCCAGGCCTCTGCCTAGAGGAGCCAGTCAAGAGCCTGGCGTGGGGGTGGGGAGGTTGGTCAGAGGCTGGGAAGGAGTGGCAGTTAGTAGTTAGCGGTGCCTCCTGCCTGGGGGTGGGGTGGAGACCAGGAAGGAGGGCAGAGCTTGAGGCAGGAAGCTTTCAGAAGGGTGCCAAGAAAGGCTTTGATCCACAGCCTCAGACTAGTTAAATATTCAGCAGTGAAGAGAAGCTTGCTCAAGGTCCCTCACCTCTTCTCTCTTGAAAAGAAGGTAGATATGTCAGTCTGCCTATTCCTGTCACAGTGTACTTATGTGTGTGTATAACTGTATCAAAGCAGGCAAGAAAAGGGGTCCAATTAAAAATTAATGTATGCCAGGTGTGGTGATGCACACCTTTATTCCCAGGCAGAGGCAGGGGGATCTCTGTGAATACCAGTACAGAGCTATCAGAGCCATATAGAAAGACCATCTCCAAAACCAAACCAAACCAAACCAATAACAAAAAAACAAAACAAAACAAAACAAAACCAAACAAACAAACAAAAAAACAACAAAAATTCAATCTTCACTCTGAAAAAATTATCACATTTTAATTAGAAGTTTCTCAAATATACTATTTAGGATGTCAGAACATTCATTTTTTTTTTTAAGATTTATTCATTATGTATACAGTGTACAGAAGAGGGTACTAGATCTCATTACAGATGGTTGTGAGCCATCATGTGGTTGCTGGGAATTGAACTCAGGACCCCTGAAAGAACAGTCAGAATGCTCTTAACCTCTGAGCCATTTCTCCAGCCCCCAATTCATTATTTCTTGCAAATTTTTTGTTTGTGCTTTCTTAATTTCTCTAATGCATTTGTCATATTCTTAGTTTGTAAAGGTTTTTTATATGTTAAGTTTCCCTATTTCTCTCTTTTTTTAAAACTTTATTTATTTATTTGTCTTGGTGTTTGCTTGGAACTGGGAACTGGAACTACAGACAGCCGTGAGCCACCATGTGGGTGCTGGGAACTGAACCCCAGTCCTCTGGAAGAGCAGTCAGTGCTCCCAACAGTCTCACTAGTCTACAAAGGAAGCTTAAGGTCAGTTTGGATAAGGACCCTGTCTCAAACTAAAAATATAATAAAGAAGCTAGAAATGCAGCTCAGATGGACAGAGTATTCAAGATCCTGTTCAGTCACCAGGAACAGGGATGGAGGGGGCAGTACATGTATATTCAAAAGTAAACAAGATGGTCTTTGAGTAGTGAAATTAGGGATGGATAAAGAAAAAAGTTCACGGATAACTTTCAAATATTTACAAAACAATAAACACGTCCTTCACACTGCTATGGGAGGAGGCAAATGCTGGTACATTTCTTACCATTCTTTGTTACATGTTTTATAGTAGAGGGAAGAAACCAGCCTAAGAGCAAGGGTCCTTTCACCCAGGTTGAATTCAGGGAACACAGTTGGGTGGAAAGCAGGGGAAGGAAGCTAAGGGAGACATTCCACATGCCAAGGAAAGCTTAGACCCTGGACCCAATCCTGGTGCATCCTGAGGTCCCTCTCTCAAGTCTTCATCTGCTCTGGAATCACCAAAGGGGACAAGGATGGGGACTTGGGAAGAATAAGAATTGAGACTTGGAAAGAATGTTCATTGTACAGCAGAGTGGGCTGGGAAGTACCAGAACAGTCAGGAATAGAAGTCACACACTGTGGGGGGTTGCCCATGAGCATGCTAATGTGGAGCTTCATATGCTAAAAGACTACCAAAAAAAAAAAAAAAAAAAAAAAACTGTAAGAGAGACAGCCAAGTGGCTGGGCAGGCTCCTCAGAGGTGCCAGTAGGTCTCCCTTATGATTGGATGGTTAGAGGAATGAGTAAAGACTGTGCCCAGGAGGACTGCAGCATGGGATGGAGCAGTTGTCCCGTTGACAGCTGTTACTTCACCATGAGCAGAAATTATTTTCCTTTATACAATCTCTGTCCTGCCATAGAGTCCATCACAGGGTCCATCAGAGAGACCAACACTGGCCCACTAAACAGACCGTAAGGATAGTGAGAGATGGAGACATACGGTCCAGGTGCTACACAGAATACCTCTCTGCCCAGAGGAGTATGCTCACAAGTGATTTTGATTATTTCTAGATGCTTATTTCAACAAAAAGTAGATTTAGCCAAATAGGTAGCAGACCATTATTATTCATTACTTTCAAATGTTGCTCTATTTAATATGAAAGACCACCTTCATATTGAAAACTTTTAATCCCTCCCAGGACCCACTTAGCAAATGAATGGACATGAACCTCACCCACTCAGTGCTGGCAAAGATTAGCTTTTCACTCATTCCAAACAGTTCTTTCTTGGGGACACTTCCCTTGGCAGAATTTTAGGAAATGTGCTTCCTCATGTTTCTTCAGGCTGGTAGCAGTATTCCCTGCCCCTGCCCTGTGTGTGTGTGAGTGTGTGCGCGCACGTATGTATAAAAAGAGCCCACATTATCCAGCAGATCAGTTAATTCACCTAACTTCTCACATTTCCATACTTGTAGAACCTGGTTTAAAAGGCAAATTAGGAAGTGTTAATGCTTGTACAGACTTCTTTTAATCTTTCTATGCAGCACAAGGCACGCAAAAGCTGTAAGACGTAAGTAGGTAGTAATAAGCTTTTGGGGATAAATAGTTCAAATTCAAACAAAAGACACTGTTACTAGGTTTTCTCCTCCACTCATTCACAATGTGTTTTTCTTAAAATGCTTCTTATCAAAAATAAATCAATCAATGCTTTAGCTGATAAGTGGATAAATGTCCTCCTTCGTTTTTATAAAGGATTATTAACATTTCAAACTTGTGCAGTCCAAACCAGCACCTCCCCCATTTGCTCGGTTGATGCTCAGAGAGACGACCAACTCAATTCCTTTGGTATTATTTCATCACAGTTTTACACTACACCAAACATTGCGAAGTAGGAGAAATTTTTGGCAGAACCCCAAAGAAGGAAAAACAATGCAAAACAAAACCCTACCTTGGGCTTCCTTTCCCTCCCTTTAGTGTTGGTCCACTGGGAACAGCTGCATCTCCAGCCTCCAGAGGAAGGGCCCAAGAGCATCTAAGTTGACAGACAATCCCTGCTCTCTGCAGCTTGCCTTTTATGTGGTGTCTTGGGCTGTGCATGCTTAATTCATTCCTGATTCTACTCAAAGAAGCCCAGCCTCTCAAGGCTGGCGTGATAGGAATTGCAGATGATACTTTTGACTGTAAGCACAAATGAGCGAACCATCATCCACATACTGACAAATATGCAAATTCATGTAAGAGTCTAAATTTTCCAAGAAAATTTATATATATAAATTATATATTTATATAAATATATATATAAAATTTATATATATAAAGACGAAGATGCCCAAGGACCAAAAACTCATGTATTTTAGCTGTGTTCATGGAAAACCCACCCAGAGAACAGCACTCTTCACTTGAGCTGAGCTTCATTTACGGCTATTTATCCAGGTCTTTACAAAGAGTGCAGCTGAATAGTTGCCATGACAACTTGGTAAACAGGGCTGAAGTGACCACTGAGGGGTTTACTGGATTGTTTTGTTTGGGGAGAAGAATAGTTGCTTTAATAGTTCCTTTTACCAAAATTTCCTCAAAAGGTAAAGCTGCCTTTTCATAGATCTTTTATATGAAATATTCTCTAAGCAAAAAGAAAATTCTAGAAAGGTGTCCTATCTGGGGCAGATGGGCAAAGCTGGCCAGCAATACTATTGAAGGCAATCAGAAAAACAGAATTATTGAAGGTTAGTTACTGATGTGGGTACATGTTTTCCAGTAGGTACACAGAGGAAATAGAACCACCCCTAGAGACCTCAATTTACCTATAGTTCATTAAAAGAGCCAAAAGTCTACATAATTCTACAAAACCCCTACACAAAGATATAATTATCTCTATAATACAATATCAATCATGCTTTCTTCAGCCAGGTCATCACAAACTAATCTTATATAATATTTCTTGAAAAAGATAACCATTATAATTTGAGGCAAATGTGAACATTTAGCATTTTGATACATTAGTGTTACTGTGAAAATCAGGGTCCCCTTATGGGGTTCTTTGTTTGTATTTTTGAGACAGGGCTTCTCTGTGTAGCCTTAGTTGTCCTGGAACTGGCTGGTCTTGAACTTACAAACCTGCCTCTGTCTCCTGAATGCTGGGATTAAAGGTGTGCACCACCACCAACATGCCTTTTTAAGGGTCTAAGTATTTATTGATAATTAAAGAACTGAAGAATGGACTAAAATGGAAGCAGGAAGACAGTTTCACTGGCAGCTAGAGGAAGATCCTGGAGCAGGCAAGGTGCAAATCTAACTGCCTGGATAAAGAGAAGGAGAGAGCAGAGAAAGTCATGTACTGAGTTAAACTGGCTTGGGCCTTTCGAGAAAGAGTGCAGGCCAAAGCATTCAGAAAAGCATACTTAGGAAAGAGACAGAAGAAAAGGACAGTTATCATCTGAGTCACCCAGAAAGTGACAGACTTAAGAAGCTACCAACCTGCAGTTCTGTCAGTGCTCCAGGAGGCAGGAAAGGTACAGCATCTCATTAAAAGGCAATTTACTCCTCCCACCTCGTTAGCGTGACTTCAGGTAAACCTCCCTTCCTGAAGGGTGGCCCCTTGGTCAGATAACTGGTCTGAACTCATTCATTTGGAATATATTCTCCACTACAAATGTAAGTCTGCTATGGATTTCTTCATATGGTACTTGTTCTGACAGAAGCTCTACCTCAGGTCCTGCCATTCATATCATATACCCAAATAGTCTGGAAGGATTCAGTAGAGAGCCCAGTCTCTCTCCTCAAACCTCGACCCCTCAAAACCCACCAAATGGTGGCCCCTTCCTAGATCTACCCTGGGTTCTAGACCCAGGCCCCGGAGGAAGCCCACCAAAAGTCAGCTCCTCCCTAGGACTGCTCAAGACCACACCTACAGGCTACTTAAGGCCAGGTAGCCACATTTACCATGTGACCCCCCCCAATCCCTTTCCAGGGGTCACCCAGGATTGCTTTGCTCTGCCTTTACCCTCTAAACCTGGACTTTTTCTAATTTTGCCTGACTTGCTTGTTGTGCTGGTGGAAAGGCTTATTGAGGTACAAAAAAGCCTATCAGTACTATGCAGCTGTTTGAAGTCTGTGCACGAACATGAAGCACATATAACCAGCCACCTATCTATGCAGACACTGTTAGACTCACAGAAATTTGCCTACTTCTGTTGGGATTAAAGGTATGTGGCTGTTTCTTCCTTTATTAATAGAAATATAATGTATTTATGATGTCACCTAACTTGTCCCCTAACCCTAAAACCCACACAGTGCAACACACTGCCCGATGAGTGAATTTCATCACAGCCCTTTTTACAATCTTTACAAACTATGAAGCTAATCACCCAACCCCACTGTCCCTTTTATGTGCGGTTACAACATTATGCTGCAGGACTGGAAGGGAGCCTCAGCTGCTGGGCACTTGTCCAGGCTGCCTGAAACTACAGGTTTAATCCCTAGCACCAAGAAAGAAAAAAAGTCACTATAGATCATCCAAGAAATAAAGTCATTTTATCCAAAATCTTGGAAACTGATGTATTCAGTAAGAGGAATGATTTCCGTTTTATGGGCTTTGTAAAGTATTAGCAAAAAACTGACAAACAAGCATTGTGTCTGGGTGATTAGCTGGCAATCTTGCTAATTTTTGTTCTACCCACAGGGACTGAAAAATTCTGCACATCAAACTTACAGAATCTTAGATTTGATAAAGATAGTAGATAATGTTTGTACCTAACAAGTGATGTATAATTCCAGAAAGAATAATTCAAATATCAAGCTCCAGTGTTTAATCTTTCTACTTTACTTTTTGCTGTGGGCAGATCCGCCACCCATTTGTCCTTGCCCAGCCATGAAAGTACATGATTCCAGAATGTCCATACCATTCAGAGATCTCAATGTTTGAGTAGGAAGCACCAACCCACAGACAGAGAAGGGTTTGAGAAACAGCCCTGGCATGATTAGAAAGTATGGGTATTACTTGACAGAGACAGCTGAAGTGAATCAACATGCCAGTACAGCAAGACACATCCATCCATAGAAGTCATTTTTATTTTGACTTTTGTGAGGAGACAACAAGTTTTAGAAAACAGTATTATGTTATTAAAACTTGGACAGAAATGTTCTGGAATCCACAGTGCCTCCTTCCATCCTCAAGTCTAGGCCCCTCATCATACCAAAGCTATGACAGAGTGATGAGGCATGGTCGCCAGGCATGCTGTAAGAAGCAGGCTTGGCTAATGCAGAGGTCAGTGGCCCCAGCTTCACCTTAGCTCCCTGGAACTGCAGACTGCCTCTCACAGCAGGACGGCTTCCCTGATACTCATCAGTCTGTCCCCTTCTTTAATTCTCTTCAGAATATCCTCAGGCTTTTCCGAGGAATGTTAATGAGAGCCTTTTCTGATGAGATCTCACTTACTAAAATACTAGGCAGGGGGAGATCACAGGCCAGGGATGCCCTGGGGGAGAGGTTCAGATGAGACCCAGCAGGTTTGTCTTCAATCCAGAAGGCTCCCTGGTCTTAGGGCAGTTTTTGGCCAGCAATTGCTCCACACTACTATATTCCAATAGAAGGAAGCTGAAAGGGTATATCACCATCTAAATAGAACTGGGGGGGTGGCCTTTGGTGAACTAGCAATATCTAAAGTCAGATGCTACACCCTCCTGGGCAGTCCCTGGGCAGGCTGCAGACAGCCTCCTATTAGGAACAAGTTTCCTTAGTTTCATTGCAGTTTGGCAGCAGGAAGTCACTCTCTCTCCCTCCTTCCCTCCCTTTACCCAATATACACATACATACAGAGGGTGCAGGGGAGGATGAAGGGGGAAGGGAGAGAGACAACCAACCAACAGCAACAATAACACACACACACACACACACACACACACACACACACACACAGAGACATGATTGGAGGGAGGGAGCCAATAGCATAGCAACAACATACAGTTAACAAAAGCCACAAAGGATGCTAGATTCTTCAGCCCTGAATGACTACCTGGGGTCTGAACAATTGGTGGCAGGAGGGCAGGCTGTGTCCCAGACACATGCTGTGTGGCCGGCCTCACACACCTGGCCATTGTGCGCCTCCTAAAGCAGCTCCCTTCAGTTCTAATGCAGTCCTCCAGCTGACAGACTTCACAGCTATTGTGGCTGATTTTTCGGCCACAGAACAAGAAAAATACCTCTAGAATCTGTCCAAATCCCCCACCCTCTCCATCCTGAGCCTATGCAAATACATCCTTGGATATCTGAACACCCCACCAGTAAGTAGCCATAATGAACTGACAGAAGAGTGAGATGAGGACGCCTCATCCTTCCCTAGGGGTCAGAGACACATAGTATAGGGGAGGCAAGAACCTTTGTGAAGACTTCAGACATTTATCTCTGGACTAAAATCATTTGTGAGAACTCCAAGTGAGGGTTGGTGTTATATGCCTTGTAGTACACAATGGGCAGGAACAGAACAATATTCTTGATGGAACTGAATGAATGCTAATCAGGTCATTACTTGGTATCTCCGTATTCTAATTAGCATTCTTTATGCTCATAAACCACACCTACGCCTTAGGTCAGAGACAAGCTGGCTCTTGTGTCAGGGCCCTCATATTCTCGTACCTTTAAGATGGCATCAAGATATTCTTTAGAAGCCATCCCTTGGCATGTGATTAATTAGTGCCTGCCATAAATCAGAAGGACACAAGGCCTTGCCAAGGTAAACACAGAGTTGAGCTAGATCACTTTGTAAAGTACAGAATTCAAAGCAATTGGGTACAGTCAAATCTCAGCATGAAAAAAGAAGTACTTTCTTCAGTTCTGGCTGCAGACAGGCAACAAGCGTATAGTCTGATGGAAAAATAAACTTTGTGCCATCTCAGATCAGAAATCAAAGACAGAATTTTTCAAAATGACATTTCTGTCTTTAGAAAGTCAACATCAGGGCACACTCCCATTGCACCGAATCTGAGATGCCCACACCAATATAGCTGCCCAGGGATGTTTCATGGCCAGAAGTAAATGGTTCAATTAAATTGTGGTACACCAGAAATCCCATGCTTCCAAGACTGAGAAAAAGCTGATAGGCTCAAAGGATGAGATGTGATGTTATTAGCCCTACTGCACAGAAGGGAACCTCTGCCTGATTAGATTAGGCCACACCTGCCAGAACATACAAGGATGTATCTGTGACTGTGTGTGGAATCAACACAGTGTTAAGCCAGAGCCCAAAGTCAAACATTCAGGAGAATACTGTTAGCAGCAGCTGCTAAACTGGGAGAATAAAACCAGAAGTCTAAGGGGATAAAGGTCAGGTTGGATGTCTCACCTTCATTTTTTCTAGTCTTTCACATGACAGAGTTCTAGAAATTATTACATGGGAGTGTGTGTGAGAGAGATTCTGATGCAGTTCCTGGAGCTCTGGCCAATGGGCAATAACCTGGCCCGCCCAGCGTTCTGACTCCAGCTCCATTTAAGAAGCCTTACTTCCCACCTTCAACCCCTCTCTCCTTTGTTCCTTTCTCTCCCCACCTTGCTGGGTGCACGGGCTCCTCCCTCCCTGCCCCCCCTTCTCTCTCTACCCTTCCCCCTCTCCTCATTGCTTTGTGAATCTCTTTCCGAGGCCCTGTGGGTCTCACTGTGCTGCCTGGCTGCATGGGCCTAGGATCCCTTCCACCAGTCATAGGTATATGTGAGTATCGGATATCATAACACAACAGGGGAAAAGTCTCTCTCTAAATGAGGGTTCCTAAGAGGCTTGCTTGCCAAATGAAAATTGACTCATTAACATTTTGTTTGGGCTCAGGATGTAGCTCAGTTGATACACTGCTTGTCTAGCATGCATGAGGCTCTGGGTTCAGTCCCTAAAACTGCATAAAACTGCACACACCTGTAATCCCAGCCTTCAGAAGGGACAGGCAAAACGATTAGAAATTCAAGGTCAGACTCAACTACATAATGAGTTTAAGAACAGAATGGAGTATAAGAGACTCTATCTCAAAAAACAAAAAACAAAAACAGACTCAAAACACCCACAGCATGGTAAGTTTTACACTTAGCTTTGAATTCAGTAACTGCACATAGCTAATACCCTTTTCCTCTTGGTGAAGCATCTTCTCCTTTTAAAACTGCTTCTAACTGAGTCATTATATTTTAAAAATCTACTTTCAGTTATCTTGTTATTAAAGTACGTACAATAGGTCTGGAGAGATAGTTCAGTGCTTAAAGCAATTGCTGTTCGTGTAGAGGACCCATGATCCATTCTAAGCATCCAACTAGTACACACAATCATCCATAAATCCAGTTCTAGGGAATCACATGCCCTCCTCTGACCTCTGCGGGCACCAGGCACTTAGGTGGTACACAGACATAAATGTAGACAAAACACCCATACACATATAACAAAATAAGCAAACCAACATTTTCTTTTAAATTTAAAAGATGAAGTACTTAAGACCCACAATTAGTTTATAACCTTCTTATAGTGTTTAACAATAATACTAGAAAAGAAAACTTAAAAAAAAAAAAAACCCTGCTAAAACAGAAAAACATACTAAATGTTTTTCTTCTCTGCATGTTGGAGCTGGATCCAAGCATTTAAACCAAATAATAAAGAAAATGTGTAGGCTTTACAACATGGCCTTTCAAAGTGGTATTTCCTAAATGCTGAGGGTGTCACGCAAAAGCTGACTCAGGCTCAGAGGATAAAGGTATCCCACTTACAAGAATGTCATATCCCTTTCCAACCATGTATGACAAAGGACTTTGGAGAAACCACATCTAAAGGTAACCACTCCTGGAGGCTGTCCGTGAGGAGAGCCCAGGCTAGCCCTTCAGAAGCCTTACCTTCTTCGTGTTGGGCTTGATGCATCGAACAAAGAAGGGATTAGAAGAGCTTAGAGTTGCCATTAAAGAATGCAGGGAGTCCTGTCCGGAGGAAGGATGTCGGCAGGTGGGGTTAGTGAGAATGAAACAAAAAATAACAAATCAGAGAAATGACAGTTTACATCTTAAATCTCTCACCACAACACAAAACAAGGCAAAAGATGTCACCAAAATAGTTAGAGTCTAGAGTTTGACACATGTAGCCCCAACTCCTGTCCTGGCGACACTGCTCCGTGTGGCCTAGTGGATAACTACTTCCCTGCATCTAGGACATAGAAACAGTGACATGTGTCCACAGGGGGACGTGAGCAGCGGATACAAGAATGGATGCAAAGTGGTTGTTCCTGTGACTGGCAGGGAATAAGTATTGAACAGATGGGAGCTGGCATTAGCATATCTCCTCTGTTTAAAGCCTGCACCACATGGTCAAGGATGCTGAAGTGCATCTCCCTCCTGTCAACCTCCAGCAGCAGAACCCGGTACATTGTCTGGGTGACTAACTTCTCAGGGTGGATTGCATCAGTGTCTGCTGACTGACAGAGGCCATTGCCCCTTCAGTCAGGATTTTCCCTCAAGGGGAAAGAGATAATTAAGTAAGAAGTGGTAGTTTTCCTAGGCTGTGCTTTCAAATGACAGAAAATGCTTACAACATTCAAAATGCTGATGTTCCTTATTTCTTTGATTTTGGGTAATTGGCATCACTGTTATTTGGCTGTAGAATGGTTATTATTATTCCCAGGTATGAGCTGTATATGGGGAAAAAAATCTTAGACATGGGAAGAAATAAGCCTTATGTTCACATGAGATAATGCAATAATAATGATTCAGGAAGGCATAATAAGCCTTCTGAAGGAGATATGCTATTCCTTTTCTTCTCTTTTTAATTTGGTTTTTTGAAACAGGGTTTCTATGTGTAGCCTTGGCTGTCCTGAAACTTGTTCTGTAGATCAGGCAGGCCTGAAACTTACAGAGATCCACCTGCCTCTGCCTCCCAAGTGCTAGGGATTAAAGGCCTGTGCTATCACCACCTGGCAAGATGTGCTATTTCAACAGTTTAGAATTAAATAGCTTTCCCTTATTGAATTAAAGACATATTTGAATGCACTGTATGAAAATACATACATTAATATACTTTTGTATATCATCTATACACACACACATATACCTTTTTAAATATTTCAATGTTCTATCCACATAATTCAAATTCTCCTATACATAGATCTGTATAAGTATCTCTTTTATAAGACATATTAAGTGTTCCAGGTTCTTCCTGTGGTAAGAAAGAATCAGTACAATAACCTACTAAATATGTTGTTGCAGATATAAATGTTCAAACGCTTGCACATTGGTGTGCATACACAGTCCCTTACACTATGTCTCAAAATAAAAGAAAACTTTGAAGTAGTTCTAGTTTTTTTTAAAAAAAATATTTATTTTTATTTTATGTGAACTGGTGCTTTGCCTGCATGTATAACTGTGTAATGGTGTCAGATCTTGGAATTACAGACAGTTGTTAGCTGCTATGTGGATGCTGGGAATTGAACTCAGGTCCTCTGGAAGAACAGTCAGTGCTCTCAACCACTGAGCCATCTCTCCAGCCCCGAAGTATTTCTACTTTAATGGCATTGGTAATTATAAGATTGTCATGCTACTAGATGGAAAGAATAGTACAAATTATTTTGTTGATTTAACTTATAAAATCTAAAGGAAAGTCTAAATATTTATGTGTATACTATTTTTGTTCTTAAAGTGTTGGAAATGGAACCAAGGTTCTCAAGCATAATGAAAATAAATTAATTAATTTTTTAAAAAGCAAGTACTGGACTATTGAATTACATTTTCAAATCCGAAGATGTGCACCTGTGACGCTTTGCCTGCCTTAAAAACATGATATAACACAAACAAAGTCTAGTCTTCCTGTACAACTGATGCACACCCTACTCCTGATTCAGTTCCTAAGGACTCAGTTCTTTAGATCACAAGAAAGATAGATTCATGCAAGCCAGTGGGGCAGACTGACCTTGAACTGTGAGCTGACTGTGGGCCTCCGGTGTTTGCTTCCACATTTCAGGGTGTCCTGGTTGTTGCGACTGGAGACGTGTTCGAAGAGGTCATAGATGAAGTCAAATCTGTGTGAAGGAAGCACAGTGCTATGAGGTGTGCATACATGATTGGCAGGTGCCTCGGCAGGGTAATCACAGTATATTTCCACAATCATAATTGAGGCTTGAAGAACTGTAACAGCATACAAAAGAGTCATCCAACTAGTAATCAGCAGCCTGAGGCAGTCCTCAGATGGAAAGACAGCGGCCTGGGGTGGGGTCTCACTGAGGGACAGGTCTGTCTGGAGATCCACCTCAACTCCTTTGTTTAGCTGTTGCCTCTAGGGATGAACAGGGAACAGGTTCTAGGACCTTCCATCAAAAGCAGTGCCCCAAATGCTCAAGTCCCTTATTTCTGAGAGCAATGTTTGCATGGAACCTTACACATATCCTCCCATATACCAAATCATGTCTAGATTATTTACGGTAACAACATAGTGTTGTTTTCCATAAATATTTTCCATAAATAGGTAAAGAAAGTGTCATTATTTAGGAAATAATGTCAAGGATAAAAGTCTGTACATGCTCAGCAGAGCCATAGGCTTTTTTTTTTCTTTAACAAATATTTTCAATCAATAGTTGGTTAACTCTATGGAGGAAATAGCAGATGCAGAGCTGTTGGGTTATGCCCACTGTGAAGGTCCAATCAGACAGGTGATAGGAGCAAAGCAGACAACGGTTCAAATCCCACCTCTTCTACTTCCTAGCTATATCAGAAATGCAAGATGCTCCATCTTTTTCTAAAGGCCTCAGATGTCTCACCTAGAACAATGGAAGTAATTTTAGAACTTGTTCTCTGGTATTAAAACAAGAATACAATGAGAAGATGAGGTACAAGGCTAGAAAGACAGTGCCCTGGTCTCAGCTAGTACTGATCCCAGCTCTATGATACTAGTCAATTTATTAAGCCATTGTCATTACTAATAAAGCAAAGGCTTCCCAATAACGTGCTATATTTCTGGCACACAGGACATTATGGGATGGCTTCATTGTCAGCAGGAAAGGCAGAGGAACCTTCGGCTATCTGCATCCTCAAGGTGCAAAGGCCAAAGACATCAAAGGTGAAGGGTTAGAGCAAGAAGAGAGCCCCCCCCCTTTTGCAACAGGAAACTCCAGGCTGCAGCAGCAAACTCACTACCCCTGCTCTCGCCACTTTTTGTTTGTTTGTTCTTTGCAACAGAGTTTCTCTTTGTAACAGTCTTGGCTGTCCTGGAACTCTCTTGATAGACCAGTCTGGCCTCCGACTCAACTGACATCTACCTGCCTCTGCCTCCCAAGTACTGGGATTAAAGTCATGAGCCAATAATGCCCAGCGCTACCTAGCAATACTTTTAACATTAGGACAGTGACGACTGGTGACCTGGCCTTCAGCTATCTAGACTATGAGCTCTTCACAACAAAGCCAGTTCACTTCAAATCACAGGCAGCTTGTATTTAAATGTATTGTATTTATGCTTACAGCCAAGACCAGCTTTGACAGGTAACATGCTGTGGCACTTTTCTAGCATTCTGTATTTTCTGCAGGTCTGAAAACTCATCCACAAATAGAAACAGCTGATAATAGAGTGCATTTTCATATGTGAGAACAGAAACTTAAAGATCAAATGTTTCAGATTCAGAGATCAACCTGGCACCCTTCACCCCAATTCATAGCTGGCTAAGCGACAGGATGACCACCTGGTATTTACGCTCTGAAAAATAGCATAGCTTTTAAACAATCGTCTACTTCCTTCCTTAGATATTAAAAGTTTATTTCTGTATATATTCATGCTAGATTCCTCCAAAGATTTGGAAAGCCTACAACAAAGGGCTTTGTCTCAAATCCTTTCTCTTTCACCAAGTCTCTGGACAATAAGGAAACGTCGTCCTGGTTTAACAGATACAAAGAGCATTTTCTGTTTTCCTTAACTCTCTGTGTGGTGTGCATTTACAATTTCTGAATGAATAAATGAATGTGTAAAACATTTATAATTCTGGTTGCATTAACACTTGCATAATAATTTGCTTGATGTCTCACAACAGTGAAAAACAGAATCCTATAAAACCAGACCTGGAGGCTAGAGAGATGGCTCAGTAGTTAAGAGCATTGACTCTTCTTCTGGAGGACCTGAGTTCGATTCCCAGCAACCACATGGCAGCTAACAACTGTCTGTAATTCCAAGATCTGACACCCTTACACAGTTATACATGCAGGCAAAACACCAATTCACATAAAATAAAAGAAAAAAAAAAAATAGAAAACAACAAAACCAGACCTGACATTAAAACAGCTTGTTGTCTGTAGTAGGGAAAGCAGGCTGGACTGGTCAAGATCTGGCTTCTGAGTCAAGCATACTTGATAGCTAAGTTCAGCCTCTGGCTACCAGCTGAGAGATCGCCCTCAGCAACTACTTAACTGATCCCTGCCTCAGTTTCCTCACCTGTAACACAACTGATGAGAGTATGTAGCCCACAGGTTTCTTGTTGTTTCTGCCTCATTAATGGCAGCCCTTGTTACTGTGCTTGTAGGGCCCAGGGCAGCTTGGCCACATTGCTACCATGACAGGCTTGATAGAAACCAGCTAAAAGGTGGGCCTAATCCTCAGTTTACTGATAGGTACCAGGAAAAGCCATAAACTGGCACTACCCAGGAACGGGCCAATTAGCATCCCAGGAGAAAATATCTAATGTTCCAGAGGAAATACCTAACTTTCCAACCATTATAGATATCACCAGATGTCCTTTAGCCCAGCACACACCTATTACCTTTTTAACCAAAAATATCCCTAGACAAATATCAGCCAGTCAGGTTCTAAACCCTGAAAGCCCACCCCACACCCACTATGATAAAAACCCCACCCTACCCAGGGTGGGCACTCTCTGCTCAAACAGCTGCATTGGGTTGGCAGAGAGTCCAGGCTCAAGCTTCAATAAAGGCTCTTCGCTTCCGCATCCAGATTCACATTGCTTGGTGGTCTCTTGGGGGACCCCATGATCTGGGTATAATATTTTATAGTCCTTAATTTAATTGATGAAATGTTGCCTGGTGAAGAAGCTAAATCAAGTTCTACAATGGCAGTTTGTTCAGCATTCCCAAATTAGGGACATTGGCACAAATGGTAATTTGCTTGCTCAAGATTTCCTGGAGGAGACCCCACCTACCTGCTTTCCCTCAGCAGGTTGAGGAGGTCATCCCTAAAGGTGTCCCTGTTCTTTTCCAGGATGCCTCGGACATCATATTGCACCTTGTTCAAAAACAAAATAAGAGAAAGTGTCATACTCTCAATGAATTAGTTCCAAGCTATGATCAACTGCTCTTCCTCTTTCAGCACAGATCTCAGTATGAAGTGCAGACTAGACTCAAAGTCAGGATCCTCCTGAGTACTGAGATCACAGGCAGATGCCACCACACCTAGCTAGCAACTTCGGTAAAAGCTAGACTTATAAAAAGCAATCATTTTAACAAAGTTGTATATAGCTTATAAAACAACTACTTCTTGTGAGCACCAAGTAGGCAAATATCAATAAATATCCTGTTTTTTTTTTTTTTATTTACTTATTTGTTTGTTTCTGTTGATCAAATGCAGCTCAGGCTGATCCCGCATTTTCCTCTATAGGCAAGAATGACTTTGAATTTCTGACTGTGGATGAAACTCCCAGAAACACAACCATATACCTGGCTTGACCATTCTACAGAGGTTATGTGGATCACTGGACAGTTTGGAATGCTGTAGGTAGAAGGACTAATTAGAAATTATCTTAGGCTATCTTGGTCTCTTGAATAGCCATTATCCTTTTCTGTGTGTGACTTAATGTCCTTGT
The DNA here is from genome assembly GCA_004025045.1 of Sigmodon hispidus. Classification (NCBI taxonomy): domain Eukaryota; kingdom Metazoa; phylum Chordata; class Mammalia; order Rodentia; family Cricetidae; genus Sigmodon; species Sigmodon hispidus. The sequence continues at coordinate 250,338 of PVIH01000249.1, forward strand.
GATCATCATATGAAACCTTTTGAGATGCATTAATTCAATAGGCCACCAGCTCAATAGGGAAGCTAAAATGTCCTCTGAGCATCTGAGGTCTGTAGTAGAGGCTCTCTACTTTCTTTGCTATACCAACCTACTTTATGTTCCCATCAATTTTTTGAAGACAGTATTGACTCGTGATTTTCTCTGTTCTGTTACTGTAATATTTCATAAAATGTTACCACCTTGGAACATGATGTCTGGGGTAACCTACACCTGTGTTCCCAGGTATAGCCATTCCTATTTGGCTTCAGAATAAGTCTTCCTCTTTCCCCTTTGAGGTGAGAGTTATATTTTGGTGTGGCTATGACCTTTCACTTCTAATCTTCCTGCTTCCACTACACTGAGGTTTCAGGTGTGCATCACCACGCCTGCTTTATGTGGTACACTGGGTTTTTCACATTCCTAACAAGTCCAGTCGCAATGGAGCCATGTCCCAACTCTCAATAATGTCTTAAGAAGAAATTACCTCTCCAGCATAGTGTTTCACTCCAAAATTGTTGACTGCAACTCGGGGCTTCACATAAAAGTGGTTATTCTAATGTAAAAAACAAAATAAAAAACACAATAGCCTTATTTTAGTCATTGATTTTCTTTCACTTCTTAAAAAATCTACATTTACTACAAGGCAACAACTGCAAAGCTAGCCAGGCACCATCAGGTTTTGGTATATGGCAAGGGATGGACTCCTAACCATTGTTCAACTCTCCTCCACTTAGGACATAAACTTGGGCATGTTCTGTCCAGCTTCCCCAAAGCTAAGTTTTTTCAATATAGGTCTAGTAGGTGAGAGAGGAGAAACACTTCAGTTTCAGGGGCACAGGACATTAGATGTGGGAGGCAGAGCAGAGCCAGCAGCAGCGGGAGCCTCACTCATCACATTAAGGCTTGGATCTGCTACTTAGTCAAAAATGAAAGGCCAGCAGGTTTTGACATACAGCATGTTGATTGTGTAACTTCTCCAACAAGGTGCTGTCTGTAGCTTGAGGAAAATGGCTCTCTTCATTGATCAAGGCAAGGAGGCCAAGTTTCTACAAGAGGGGAGACAAAGGTTGAATGAATTAAGTGTAGAATGTCTGTCTGTGTTTCAAACCACTTCAGGGTTCCCACCCAGTCGGTGCTTAAAAAGAAACATTGCTACATTCTCTGGGGCTGAAAAATTCATACTAAAACATACAAAGAAAACCAATGAAATTCTAGGCGTCTTTCCAAAAATGGGAGACACTGAAATGTTATGTATGGATAAATGCTTACAGTTGGCAAGTCCACCATTGACACTGACAAGGACTTGCTCATACTTAACATCTAAGTGAGGCCAGTTCACACATACTGTTGATTCTAAAATATTAACTTCAATGAGACAATAGCCTGAAAGCAGCCAAGTATTTAAATTCAACCTCACGGTGCATTCACATTCATGTTTCCAAATGGCCCATTGTGTTCTAAACATTCACATCTTTGATGTGCATGTTTGCACAAGTTATTTTGTTCCCATAAATATGAATCAGTCCAGCTGGACACCCTTGGGACGGCAACCATTCATTCTTCAACTACCCATTACCTTCTCAATCAAGTCTAGGCATTCTCCATTGTCTATCCAGTCAATATCTTCCCACACCAACCCTTCTCTGGGGGAAGAAGAAAAAGAGCCATGTAAAATCAAGATATACCTTCACACTAATTTACTTACTGATTTAAAAAAAAAGGATTTTGAAGTGGAATTTTGTGAGCTTACCTGCTATATTCTAGTTGTTCTAAAGAAAAAATATGTTTGTTGAAGTATTCCTGAAGCTTCTCATTTGCATAGTTGATATTGAACTGTTCAAAGTGGTTAACCTATGGGTAGGGATACATACAGTAAGTTCATTCTTCAGGGCCCTCAGGAGTACACAGAAAAGTGACAAGGGGCGAGAGAGAAGAAAGGTCTGCAGAGAAAAATATCTATGCTGCTGTAAGGAATGTGATGAAGAGCAGCTTCCAAACAGAAGGCTCCCATCCTAGCCTCTGCAAGCATACCTCAAAGTTTTCAAATCCAAAGATGTCAAGGATGCCAATGGATTTGAAGTCGTCTTTGCCCTTGATCCGGCTGTTGATCTTCTTGATTACCCACTCAAAGCAGCGTGCATAAAGTGCCATGGCCAAGGAGTCTCTGCTGTCTATTGCCTGGAGGAGGGAAGACCAAGGCAGAGGGCATGACCGCTTGTCCCTCCCCTACGGGGGTGGGGGTGGGGGTGGGGGAATACAGACAGTACCCTGTGAATCAGTGTCATCCAGGAAAACAGGTAGCTAAAGAAAGGACAGACCCATTCACCAAGAACTCCCATAAAGACCTGCCTTCCAAACTTAACTTCACATGTCCATTCATAAAGACCTGCCTTCCAAGCTCAACTTCACATGTCCATTCATAAAGACCTGCCTTCCAAGCTCAACTTCACATGTCCAAGAGTAAGACGCTCAGTGGGAACAATCTTTGTTTGGCACAAAGCCTAATGACCTGTGCCAACCCCAGGAACCATAATGGTGGAAGGAAAGAACAAATTCCCACAATATATTCTCTGATTTCACTCAAGGCACAAACATAAATAAATCGAGGTAATAACAAAAATCTAGAAGGAAGACAAGAAGGCCTAGTCAATGAAAACTGGCTGAAGTCAGTAGCAGAGGCAAAAACAACATACTGCTTCTCTGTCTTCCAGTATAGTGAAGACAATAACTCTCATGGCTTATTTTTATTGAATGCTTACTCTGCAGCAGCTTCTAAATAATTACACCAAGTATTTGTTATTTTTATTTTCATAAGAATTCTATGAATTAGGCATAACTATCCTTGACTTACCGAAAGACAGAAGAACTGAGGCATAGTGAATACATTTTGAGAGAGCAGATAGTCTTAAATGGGAGGATCAGGACTCAGCCTCAGTGGGTCTGTCTGTATCAGACCTGAGCTCAAACTATGCTGCCCTCTCTCTGACAGAACAATTTTACCTATTTTCTAGTCTTGCGCATCTATATTCTGCCTACAAGCCAGTCATTTAAACAGTTCACTGTGGTCACACAATGCAGAGCAAGACACAGATCAGAAACCCCAAGAATGTCATCTGAGACAAGTTTCAATGGCATACCTGCTGCACACTGAGAGGCGTGAGGATCTCTTCTCCCCTGAGGAACATCGATCTCTGGGTCAGAGCATCTGTGAGCTGTGTTGGGTCCAGCCCAAGTAACTCCGCAGACCTACCCAAAGCTGAAAGTGAAGAAGTAGGCACAGGTGAACCCAGTCCATCAAACACACCAGATGCTGGACCTCAGCTGGGTTCAAATCCAACCACATACAGCAAGAAAGCAAAGGACATCCCACAACTCCTCAGACAGAACATCTTGTTGCTAAATTACTAACTCCCTGGTGGTCCCAGGTTAGGAGAGTGGAAGAACCCAGTGCCTGGACAGTGTTGGCTGGTGAGCCCAAGATGCTGAAGAGGTTTGTCACTGGTAACACTTAAGCAACTGGCTTTGCCACTACCATTCTCTCAACAGAACAAAAAACGTTTTTAAGGAGTTATAAGAGACAGGGCATCTTAACAAACTAAATTTAAAAGCAGATAGAAGCTGTTGGGGCTGGAGAAATGACTCAGTGGTTAAAAGTACTTGCTGCTCTCGCAAACGACCTAGGTTTGATTCCCAGCACCCACAGCAAGTGGGTCACAACCATCTGCCTCTTAAAGAACCTAGATTCATATTGGTAACATATAGACAAGCAGGTACACATACAAAAGCATAAAACAAAATATATAAAAATTTAAAAGGAACAGAGAATCTGTCTTTATGATGTAGGAATTTAAAGAAAGTCATTACAGCTGGGTGGTGCTGGCACACACTTAATCCCAGCACTTGGGAGGCCAGAGGCAGGTGGATCTCTGTGAGTTCAAAGCCAGTCTTGTTTACAGAGCTCCAAAGATATACAGAGAAACCATGTCTTCAAAAAACAAAAGACAACAACAAAAAAAGTTGCTACAGACAGAGACTATTACGGAAAAGCACAACTGGTCAAAATTCTGGGAGCAACTGACGATGGGATGACCAAAAGCAACAGATACATCTACAACAATGCATATACCTACAGCTCACGGAACATGGGGAAAAGGGGATGGAAAGGCCAAGAGACAGAGGACCAGGAAATCTCCTAGAAACGACAGGGAAGTTTCATCCATTGCTACTCAACAATACGGCTGCAAAAATAAGGCCTGAACAAGGACAGCACAATAGATAGGCTGATGTGGAAAGGGGGAATCTCATACATCCTCACCCCAGGTGAAGAACACAGGCAACTAAGGAATGCTGGCTGCGAGAGAATCAGTCTTCCCCAAAGATGGGTCTAACAATTGATTATCCCAGGACAAGTGGTCATCCCTGAAATCACATACATACAAGCAGCACTACATGGTTCAGCATGCTGTAGTTATATACTGATGTCAAAGCACTATGGATTTGAAGAGTGAGAAGGTGGGAGGGGTCGAAGAGAGAAAAAGGAAAATGGTGTGATTATATTCCAATTAAAGTAATGGCAATAATAAAGTAATGTTTTTAAAGTGATCAAAAGGTAAAATAACGGAACTCTTCTCCCTGACTTTTTTTCTGTTTGGGGAAACAAAAATGTATTTATTTCAGTATGATACATGTACTGTTATCAAGTGAATTGATTCATGTGTGTGGTGTATATTATGTTCATATGGGTGTGTACATGTAGGCCAGAAGTTGACACTGAGTGCTTTTCTCAATCACTTTCCACCTTATTTTTGGAGACTGGGTTTCTCTCTGAAGCTGGACCTCGGTGATTGGGCCAGACAACTGGTCAAGGAGCCAGAGGGATCCACATCTGTCTGTCCCTCCCAATGCTGGGTGACAGACCCCTCCCCCCCCAACTTCTCCAAGTATGCTAGGATCTGACCCCAGATCTTCAAATCTTCATCTCTGTAGAGCAAGCAGTTGACTGAGTCACACTCAGATAATAAATAAATGTTTTATGTTCCTGAGGGTTTGTTTTTTGTTGTTGAGACATGATCTTACTAGGTTGCCTAGCTTGGCTATGGCCTCACTCTATAGCCCAGTCTGACCAGCAACTCACCATCCTCCTGTCTCAGTTTCCTATATGCCTTCATCAGGCCTGAATTACCATACCCAATCCCATAGTTATAATCTCTATTTCGGTAGATGTGAACATGCATTGCCCACATAAAGGCTTTTAAAGAATATATTTGCCTGCTGTGGTGGTGCACCCCTTTAATCCTAGCTCCGAGGAGGCAGAGGCAGACGGGTCTCTATGAATTTTAGGCTAGCCTGATCTACATAGACAATTCCAGGGCTGTTACACAAAGAAACTCTGTCTCAAGAAAGAAAATAAAGTGTTTTTGCCTGTGTGTATATCTATGTACATTTGCACTGCCCAAGGAGGCCAGAAGAGGGCATTGGGTCCTCTAGAATTTGAGTTCCAGAAGGCAGGTCCTCTCAAAAAGCTACCAGTCTCTTAATCCCTAAGCCATTCTCTCTCTTCAACCCTAAACAAAGGATCTCAGGCTTCTAGGACATTACAGAAACTAGGTGGGGTCCAACACTCAATGATCATTGACCATGGAGGGGGCTCCCAGGAAGACACTTTGGTCCCAAGCACATCCAGTTTCCAGTTTCTGCAATACCATTTATTGCTTTCATCAAAAAGCTTCTTAAAATGCAAAAGTATCTGCAATGACATTTTATATAGACTAAAACGTCTAAGGTACTCTACCAAGAGAAAGTTGTAAGTGCAAAGGGAAAATTAACAGAAGAAGCAATTCCTGGCAGAACTGGGCTAAAAACCCAGTATTCTGCTTGGTGAACCAATAGTCTGATAGACTGTCTCTAAGCACCACAGCTGGATAACTAACTCTAAAAGCCCAGACAAAGCAGAAAACTGCCCGATTCAACTTTTTTCCTATATCAAGTACTTGTAGCTTTTATTTCTATTTATTGGTCCATTTTCCCTCTTAGTAAGAATAAGAACAGATGCCAGGGGGCTGGAGAGATGGCTCAGTGGTTAAGAGCACCGTCTGCTCTTCCAGAGGACCCGGGTTCAATTCCCAGCACCCACATGGCAGCTAACAACTGTCTGTAGTTCCAGTTCCAGGCAAACACCAAGGCAAATAAACAAACAAACAAACAAACAAACAAAAAATAAATAAATAAAAGTATTAAAAAAAAAGAAGAAGAACAAATGCCAACCCCGACTCAGGAACTTCCCATAGGCCTTGACTCTTGTCGTGACACTTCCCATCACACAGTTGCAGCTCCACAGCTCCTGAGCTGATGTGGTTCAGTGGCAGACAAGTGCTTAGTCAGGGAGAGTGGGTGAGACCATGGGTTTAAGCCCTAGCATCAGACACAGGGAAAATTTGTAGCTTTATCCTAGGCACCAGAAAACTTTCTGTAAAGGACCACGTGTCTGCTGGGCTGTGGTGGCACGTGTCTTTAATCCCAACACTCAGGAGGCAGAGGAAGGAGGATCTGAGTTCAAGGCCAGCCTGGTATACAGAGCTAGTTCCAGGACAGCCAAGACTATACAGAGAAACCCTGTCTGGCAAACAAACGATGGCTTTGGAGGGCCAAGTTTCTAGGTCTAGTCTCTTATGAGGAGTAGGGGTGGGCACAGGGGTAGGGGTGAGTGGTAGGCTTCCTCTCACCTGTTTTGAAGGAAACCTGCGCCCCTCCAGCAGTGATAAATTCAATGTTGCCGAGATGCAGTATCCCAGCCAGCAACCTCAAAACCTCCCGAACTTCCTCCTTGCTGAATTGCATGACTTCCATTGCCGTCTAGAAGAAAACAAAAACTGTTCATGACTCAGTTAAATTATTAGGTATGGTTCTAAAGACAAGAAAAAAACCAAAAACCCAAAACCCAAAAACCCAAAACCCAAAAAACCCATGTTGGATAACCACTGAGTTTAACAACGCTACAAGTTAAAAACAACAATGGTAGAACTGAAGAATGCTGAGGATCCAACCAATACATGACCACACCTCTGTGCAAGACAGCTTCTTGCTTCCATTACTAAACAACCTCCTAGGAATCACTGTTATCACAAAGTCAACAAAATGCTTCTCTCCTTCCACAGGAAAGTACAATGCACTCTGCTTTCTTCACATAAATCGGAGGCAGGGGATATGTAAAATAGGAGAGCAAAGAAGTGTGGTTAAGAAATAAATTATCATTTCTTATTCTTAAAATTTTTAAAACAAAGTCAAAAGCCAAGTCAGAAATGAGCAAAATAATTACAAAGCATTTATACTGTGCAAAAGTGAACTTCTCTTCTTTCTTCCTATGAGTTTAATAGATATTTTCTAAGCCAAAAGCCATCATGGCAGTGCATGCCTGGAATCCTACAATTTGGGAGGCTGGGTAAGGACAATTGCCACAAATTCAAGGCTTGCCTGGGTCACACAGCGGAACATCATCTCAAAAATTAAAAAAAAAAAAAAAAAAAAAAAAATGTTTTTTCCCCCAGTCAGTTTCACAAGGACCACAGAAACAAACATGAATCACATTGGGGGATATTTTCTCACACAGTTTGCATTTGCATTAATTAAATAAAATCAACCTTGGGTCAGGAGGCTGCATTAGCAAACAGTTGAAAGAAAGTCATCAGAGAGCATCTGGGAGAAATGAAGAAGAAACACTGGAGGTAGCAGGGTGGGGTTTGGAGCGGCACAGCCTTTTCTGGTTTGGGGAAGTGGATCATTCACAGATGCCTGCAAGGAGAGAAGGTTAGCTAATTGCAACCCAGCCTCTCTGAGCTAGCAGGTTTTCACCCAAGCCTTTGAATCTTGAGTCTTACTTATAAACAGAACAATAAAGATTTTATTTAAAGCTACCTTTAGAAGCAGGGACAGAGTCGGTGCCTGTGGAAACAGGATTCCCACCAGGCTGTGGCCCAAGTGGCTGAGCTGATGCTAGAGAAGCAGGCGGGTAACTGTGGAGCAGCAGTTGCGAGCTAAAATAGCAGTAGATTAAGGTGTAATCACTGGGCTGGAGTTAAAAAACACAGTCACCTATGTTAGCTCTGAAGCACTAGATGCAAATAAGATTTAAAAATAAATATGAACAGTAGCAGGTAGTTCCTATCAGGTAAAAAATATGAACACAGAGTTCCTAAAATTGGGGAGATAGCTCAGTGGGTAAAGCACTTGCAAGCAAACATTGCACCTGCATTCAGATCCCCAGTATCCATGAAAAGGCGGACACAGTGAAGAAGTCTGCAGGTCCAGTGTGTTGGGGTGATAAAGAAGAGGTATAGAGAGAACCCCTAGAATATTGTGAGCCAGCAAAGAGATCATCTCAGTCATGGTGGAAGTCACAGACTGACACAAGATGTTCTCTGAGCACTGTGTGCACAACAGCTATGCAGTTGCACTGCATGCAACTGCGCACGTGCGCACACACACACACACACACACACACACACACACCCAACTTCTTAAAATACATACAAATATCATATGAAAATATGAAATGGTACAGTTAATATGTTCACTTTACCAATGAATTTTTACCTTCTTTCTTTTCAAATCTAACTCTAAATGATTAGCAAATTAGACTGTGGTGATAGTGATGATTGAATTAATCACAGAGAAATTTAATAGCTCCAACAATTATCATCAGCATAGGCATGTGCCTTAAAATTCCTAGCAATAACCTCTATTTACTGTCTCTTGCAGTCCTTTTTATGATTGTTTTATTAAGCAGTCTCCTATCCCCTCTGGCAAGAATAGCCATGTTTAAGGCTATTATAATAATTTTATTATCTCATTAATATGGCTTGAGATTGAAATAAAATCCTTGGAAATTCCAGTATGGCTTGGAATTGCTAAACACTAACTTAGTTATAAAATGAGTACAGAGTTACAGAGATATTTTTAATAAAAATTTTTATTAAGAAACATAAAATAGATGCTTGTGAACATGACGTGGGGGTGATATGTGGTGCTAAATTGTGAAGCAGCAGATTGTCACACTAGAAACAAGTGTGTCACAGTAGAAACTAGAGATAAGTGATTCTCTCAGAAAGTACAGGGACCCTAGCTGAACCCTGTGGTAATATATTTAAATTTTAATAAAATCAGCCTGGAATATCAGAGGACAGAGCCATCTCTCCAACCTTTCTTTGTTTTTGTTTTATTTTGGAGACAAGGTTTTCTGTGTAATAGTCCTGGTTATCCTGGAACTTGCTTTGTAGACCAGGCTGGTTTGGAACTCACAGATATCCTCCTGCCTCTGCCTCCCAAGTGCTGGGACTAATGGTGTGCGCTACCTCTGCAGGTTTGACTATGGATAAATCTGTTCTCTGATATTCCAGGCTGATTTAATTAGATATAAAATATATCACTATAGAACCCCTAACAATGGTATGCTTGAAAGGATGGGAAAGGAGGCTGCTGGGAGCTCAAGTTATAAAAAGTAAGTATGTTGGAGTGATGTACCACATAATAATTCATATGTGTTATATGAAACTATTTCATGTATGACATTAGCTTATGTGGACTGAAGCCTGCTGGAATCAGTGTTGCTACTACACACGCTTTTCCTCAGCCACCATCCTGGTGGGCCAGATGGAGGCAGTAAAATTAATTAGTTGTTACTTATGATTTAAAATAGATTTTCATCTCAGCTGAAAATTCATGGTCCAATTTTGAAAGCTATATTAAAACTGGCTATGACACTGAACATATATTCATAGCCTATGGTTCATGAAAAAGCAGGTGTCTTTTTTTTAATAATAACCAATAATCATGGAAAAGATAACATATTCATTATGGAAACATAACACTTAGAGAATGGCATAGGATAAAATAAAATTGTAGAATTGTGCCATATAAAGTAACATTTTTGGAACATATTTTTGCTCCAATATTTTTTTCTCCACTTATAACTGCTATATGTATATGATTATAAAATAATTTTTTAAAAATAAAGGGATTCTATATATGCATATTGCTGTCTCCCACCATCCTTTCTCAAGTAAGAAACAAATTTTTCAACATTTCTAAATGTTATATTTAATGATGTGTCTCACTTGCTACAAGGGGTCTCATCTATGTGTATAATAAAGCATCTTAAATGTCTATCAGTTAGTTTGAGAGAAGGAAAATCTTGCTGTTTCCAAGAAGGAATATTTTTTTCTTCTCCTCCATCAAAGTTGCACTTGTTTTTGAAGCGTTGCTTAGAACTTCTAGAGTAAAATTAAATGCTTAAATAATAATAGCAGACTGTCACATTTATGATCTTAGTATATATCAACTAGTTTTTCATTAATACTTCTGGTGTGCCAATACTAACAAGTAGTTATAAATTGAACATTTATAGATATACAAGGACATCCAAAGAGAATGTGTAACTAGAATCCATTAGTCAGAAACATTATGCTGATTTCATATATAAATTTCCCTGCCTGTTTATATGCTATATCTTTTTGTCATAAGATCAAATTTCAAATACCAACACTTGTTATTTCAATGTAACCATAAAGCTAAAACACAGGGATTAAGAAAGATAAGCTCTTTAAACTGACTGGAGCCAACAGAAAGGAACTGTTTTAGGTGGAGAAATGATGCCCCAAGAGGAAGAGAAAGGAGCAGCATCTAAGGTCTTCCCAGGCAATGCACCCTGGTGGCCCTGGCTGTCTGGGAATGGGCTCTCTCGAAGCAAGACTAGACTAGATAATTGCCTTTTCTTTGCCCCTGGCTGATCAAGAATAAGGATGAGTGCTAATTTCCACATCTGCATCTTTAACAAAGACGTTAAACCGTGAGAAGTAAACCGTGAGAAGAAAGCTGTGTAGTGGGAAAAGTGTACAATCATAACAGAATGAAAAAAGACAGCTTAAAACACAGTTGTCTCTCAGTATCTGTGTGAGTACCAGGAGTCTCCAGATATAAAAAAATCCACAGAAACATAATCCAGTCCTGCACATAAAATTGTGTAGCATTTTCAGAAGACCCATACAGTTATCCTATACACTTTATAGGCAAAGTTTTGGTGTGGGTCTCAGGGTGGCCTTGAACTCACAAAGCTCCCAGGCTGCCCCCAAATCAATCATCCTTCTTTATCCTCTGCAGTGCTGGGATTATAGGCATTTGTCACTGTGCCTGCCTCCTCCATAGACTTAAACCACCTCTAGGCTACTTACAATACCAAACTAAAGGCATATGCTATAAAAGCAGCCATTTTACATTATAATGCTTTTGTAGATGAAACCTTTTTTTCTTCTTTTTTAAAGTATTTTCTATTTGAATTTGGTTATCTTTACAGACATGGGGCTCAGAGATATGGGGGCTGATGATACTTTAAAGAATACTTCATAAAATCCGCCTGGCCAAGACAAACCCTTTCCAACCAATGTATAGACACCAAAGAGTGATGTTTTCAGCAGAATTTAGCTCAGAGGCAAAACTTTGCCTGGCATATGAGAAGCCCCAGATTTGATCCCTCTAAACAAGGACAGAGAGAATAGCAACACAGTTAGTGTCAGAGACAAAGATGGAGCAGAGAGAGACACTGAGACAGTGACAGAGTGGTCACTCTGCAGTGCTCCACACGTTTGTGTGGCTTTGAACAGAGGAGAGATGATCACATGATGGTCTCATCTGCTTAGAATTCCATTTTCTCCCCTCTTTGCCATTTATTTATTTATTTATTTATTTATTTATCTATCTATCTATCTATCTATCTATCTATCTATCTATCTATCTATTTATTTTCAGGCAGGATCTAACTCTGCATATTAGGCTAACCTTAACTCATGGCAAATCCTTCTGTCTTAGCCACAGAAATGTTGGGATCGCAGGCATGAGCCATCACACCAAGCTTGAATTCCATTTCCAACTTCCATCCAGATTATATACATGGGAAGAGGAGAATTTATGTGTGATTGATAGGCATTTTGAAATCACATGGTATTCCTCTTTGTATGTCCCTTATCAAGAAACAAGACCTCAAGTTCTCAGAACTAATTAGAGGAAGTATCCTCTATACCTGTTGCTCTTCCTTACATACTAGAACTGGATGGTAAGGCCCTATTGTTGAAGGCACCACACACTGAATAATCAGAGTTTCTGAACTTCGAATGACTTACTGAGACAAGGTGAAAGTGTCTTGAAAACAGGAATGTAGTGGGAAAACTACCCATCCACCTTGACCTTAAGGTACAGCCCCTAGGGTGTGGCTTTGGATTCATACTAAGATCTAAGGCATCTTGGATGGTGAAGATCTCCCAGTCAGGCGGCAGGTCATAGCATTGAATAGGTTCCCAACCCTCCAAGGACTCTGCCACGGAATTTATCTTTTCCCGTATATGTGAATATTTCCTTTAATAAATAATCCATTCTTTACATCATGTGGAGTTTTTGCTTTACAGGAAGGCTCTGTCTGAGATTTGTATACTTGTACACAAGCTCTGTTATATGTGGCTAGAGGTAGGTTGTTCACCAGCTTGGAGCCTCCAAGAAGGTATTATTCTAATGACCTGACAGGGCTATTAAGAGCAGAGCTAAGTCCATGTGAAGTTCAGGAAATTAAATGCAAGCATGTCTTGGTATATATACACAGTGGATTGATTCCAGACTCCCTGAAAGGCATTACAGCCTGAGAATGCTCAAGTCCCATGTACACATGGCCTATGTACATTCTCTATATACTTTAACTTACCTGTAAATTACTTAATACAGTATATATGTTGTGTATATATTGCTTAATACAGTATATATACATAACTGTTATACTGTATTGTTTAGGAATTGGCAATAAGAAAAAGAGGCCTGAATATGTTAAGTGCATTTAAAAGCATTGTTTTACCCTCTGCTGACACTTAAATATGAGACTATTAGAAGTGGGCACACAGGAATGACTGTGCTTCTGTCAGCTGTATTTACACAAGGTTATGATTAAAGATGAGTCAAACACTATAGACACTGTATCCTAAAGCTGAGGACACTGGCAATGACACTGAGCTCACTGTGATGTGATGGCCAGGCCCACTCAGACAGGCTGTTAACAGTGTGTGGTCAACAGGCTTATTCAGTGTAGTCATACTGCCTAAGTCCTTGTGGTACCTGAGAGATGCTAGTGATTGTTGCTTCCACAAGTCAGAGTTAAGATCAGCACTGTCCATGCAACCAGAACTAGTTTCAATGGAGAGACTCCAGTGACTGAGTGACAACTCACTGGTGACCTTGCCCCATGGTGAACCTGTTTTGCAAAAGAAACCCTACCTGCAACTTCAAAACTGGAGAACTGCTGCTGCTGGGGTACAAAGCCTGGGGTTTGGGCATTTCATTCTGGGGATAAGAGGCCACCAACTCTGATCATGGTGTTCCAAGTGAGTCACTCACTCACCACTTCCAAAGGACTCCTGGGATCCCCTTCCTGCCTGGAAAGCAGGCTTCGCTGTGACTTACAGGGGAAGAAATTACTGTTCTCACAGGTTCGTCCAATGGAATTCTGCTTTCATAACAAAAATGATTGTTTTGAAAACCAAAATGAAATCTACACTCTTATGAGGAGAAGATAAAAAAGTAACTTACAATAACTTGTTTGAAGGATTCTTGGTCACTGATTGTCTTGTCCTCTGTACATCCAGACTGATTCAAGTAATGGTAGTTCTCTGGCAAAGATAAATAAAATTCTTCTGCAGAGAGACAAAGAAAGATGGGACATCAGTACTCAGCTGGCCTGGCTGACAAAAGTCAGACTCTAGCACTGTAATTCATATACTGATGTATTTATTTGAGTATGTAGAAGACTGTGTTGTGCTTTTAATAACCAAAATACACACATAATTCTATACTCCAAATGACCACATACTAAGATGCTAATAAAGCTACCTTCCAACAATCCAGGCAAAATAAAGACAACTCAATAAAATTAAATAGGATTTAAAAAAACAAATTAATGAGAGTCTTGCTTTATTGTTTTCTTTTCTTTCTTTTTTTTTATAAAAAAAAACTTTTATTTTTAATTATTTGCCTTGGTGTTTTGCCTGGAACTGAAACTACAGACAGTTGTGAGCTGCCATGTGGGTGCTGGGAATCAAATCCGGGTCCTCTGGAAGAGCAGCCGGTGCTCTTAACTGCTGAGCCATCTCTCCAGCCCCTTATTGTTTTCTTTTAAAGCTAAACATCTAGGGTTAGAGACAGCTATGTGGAAAAGGACTTGCTTAAGACACCTAAGTTCTAGGGTCAATGGAGTAGGACAGAAAGAGAAAAATAAATCTTTAGAAATTTTACTTGGGTAAGTTTCAAAAGTACAGCCATAGGTTGAGAGATAGCTCAGTCATGTAGCCCAAGTTCAATGCCCAGAACACACATCAAAAGCCATGTGAGATAGCGAGCTTGTAATCCCAGGGCTAACTGGTCAACCAGTACAGACTCAACAGCAAACTCTAGGTCTAGTGAGTGGATCCTGTCTTAGAAGGTAAGGTGGAGAGCAACCTGACATCAACTTCTGGCTTTTATGCACAAACATGCAAACTCACTAGCTTTTACACACACACATACACATACACACACACTGAAATAAAGCTGAAAATGTTACATGATATAATTCTGACAAATATCCATTTAACTAAAAATGAACTAGATTAGAAACAAATAGTTTGAGGTTTCTCTGCTGCTAATTTTCTCCCTTTGTTGTTCCGATCTTTACAGCACACATTTTATTACAATTGGTGGAAGTCAAAGACATTTTTGAGGTTGTCTCATGTCCTGTTCCCCATCCCCAATGTGTTTGAAGTAGATGACAAGTTGTTCCTGCTGCCGCGCATCACTCACCTCTCCCTCCCTGTTCCAGCCCTGCCAGCAGTGCATAGAATATGTGATAATTCCTCTCCCCAGGATTTTGCCTCACTACTCGGTTCTGTGGAGAGAAAGCAAATTTCCATTAAAAAATGTTTCACCATTTAATACAAAACAATTTCTAAAAATTGGCATTATCAGAAGACTGTGAATTGAATTATTGTTACTTACTTTTTCTAATAAATCTTCATGTGAAAAGTAAGGCAAGTCAAGGAAGAAAACAGACACAGCAGAAGGTTAGTCTTGACTTCTGCCCATATTGCTGCTACCGGTACCAAAGGACATAACAAAGCCAAGCTCCCTTCCTCTAAACTCAGCTCCCATAACATGGTACCGGAGTAGGCACCAAGTGATAGGGCTGGCTACAGGCAAACAGCTAGTGCCTGATGACTGCTTCAGGGTAGACTTGGCTTGAATGTAGACCCAAAGGGCCCTGCTTAGAGTGTTTGGTCTATGGTATGAGAGTTGTAGGATCCTTACACAAGGTGGGGCTCAATGGGAGGTGGCAAGGTCAAGGTTACTAAAGTTATGTTAATGCAGATCTCATAGACATGCCAGTTTCCTGAGAATAGTCAAGAATGGAGTCCAACCATCCTGGTTCTCTCTTCCTCTTACTTCCTGTCATGTGATCTCCCACCCATGCATCATGCTACAATTGAAGTAGAAGGCTTGTACCAGAGTCTGAATAAATGACTAACCTTGGGCTTCCAGCTCCCAAAACTGTGAGCTAAGATAAAAGCTATCAAAAAAGAATAAAAAGAAGGAGGAAAACAGAAAAACCCCTCCTTTCTCTATCAAGTATCCATTCAGGCATTCCATTTCAGCAACAGAAAAAAGAATAATGAGTGATGAATCCAGACTATAGGCATAATATGAGATATTTACAAAGAAAATCATTTAGAGTAATTATGAAACAGGGCAAATACACTAATTTTAAAGCAAAAATGAGCCTGAATTAGAGTTAACAAGTATTTCTCATTTTTTGGGGGCCCTTATATGAACCAAGTGTCTAACTGTAGAGGCAAAGACAAAGCCAAGCATGAAACCAAACAGGATACAATCTACAATTCTTCCACCCTGGATATTTCCCTTCTGACAGATGTTGAGTTGAACAAATTTCCCAAAGCGACTGGAATTATTGTTGTATACTGTCTTTGCGTTGCCAAAGGCTTCCATGATGGGGCTGTGAAGAGAGAGAGGGGAGCAGGGTATTAATCAGGGCAAATGCTAAAACACACAAACATGAGAAATCTGTGCCCACAGGGTCCAGCCTGACTCTGTTTATTTAAAGAGGAGCTGACCTTTGTAAAGACTTGCTGAAATGGGCTTTTCCCGAACATCCCTTTAATGAGAAGAAGGAAGGTAGATGTGCTTTGAGAAGACACCATACTGCTAAGGGGACCACCCGGCTCAGCTCTGCACAAATGAACTCGGTTGATACACACAGCCCAGGAGTTGCAGAGGAGCCCATGCTCACATCTAGGAGTCAGAAAGCCCTCAATTCTGGACATTTCACTCATTTGCTGCATGGCCTGGAAGTAATTTACATTCTGGATGAGCTCCAACTGTACAATGGAGTCAGGATAAAAGAAGTGTGTAACAGAAGGACCAGACAGTGTTTTAGGCTTCACAGAGCATGTGGTCCCTGCTGAAACTCTGCAGAGCTGCCACCATCGCTTCAGAGCGACCAGAAACAACACAAGTGAGCATGGCAGTGTCCCAAGAAGATTATTTACAAAGAAGACTGCAAGAGGCACACGAAGAAGTCTGAAAATAGACGGTGATGACCACTGCTACGGAGCTCTACATGAGACAATGGTTAAAAATTAAAGGTATATGTACTGAACTGAAATTTAAAAAGAATGTACGTGGAGAGAGCACACATGGTACCCTAGATCTTGAACATTTGAAGCAAGCATTCTATCACCGAGTTGTAACCCCCAATCAAAAAAAAAAAAAAAAGAAAAAGAAAGCTGCAGGAATCTGTACTAGACTGTAGGTTGCTGACCCTGGGACACCTTTCTGCATCTGAGGTCTGCAATGTCTCTACTAGTTCAACCATCTCACAAGGCACAAATCAGATACCAAGTTAGTTGTAGGGGATACCCAGCCTGGAGACCCTCTGTCAGGGTTCAAAGGATCATGGTTGGGTACTGCAGATCTGTCCTGGGTGAGGCTGAAGAAAACGCATTCTTCTCACATTTACAGCACCTTCCTCAGTAGAAATGCTAAACCCACTGCACATAGCAACTGGATTAGTATGAACTGGAGTCCTTTGCAATCAGACAGCTGGACTTGGGCTGTGTCTCAAAACTTTGTGGGATCACCATGACTGGCCCAACAGGGAAAGGAGGTCTAGGTGTTGTTGAAGGTTCTAGAAAGTGCTAGGTACATGTTAAGACTTTCTTTTTTTGTGAGGTGTCAATGGAGGGAGTCAGGAGGTAAGACAAAGGCTTACCCTGTCACTCTGTCTAGCCTGGAACTCTGTGTAATCTCAGCTGGCCTTGAATTCACAGAGATCTGCCTGCCTTTGCCTCTGCCTCCCCAGCGCTGGGAAAAAAAGTTTGTGGCAGAGACCACTTGAAGAATCCCACTAGGCAAGCCACAAAGAGAAACAGACAGAGGATTTTTAGCTACTCCATTCCCGAAGAAAAGAAAACTATATTGCTTGGAAGGGGAAAAGGCAATGAGATACCTGCTTTGGAGGATGGCTTGCTCAACACAGGATGTCTTCTCCTGTGAGGACAAGTCCAAAGAATGCTGGCTGATGACCGAGAGAAACTTGAGGATCAGTTTGGTGCTTTCAGTTTTCCCGGCCCCACTTTCGCCACTGAAATACAAAACACACAGAGTTCGGTTTCCAAGGAAAGACAAGCACTTTTGAAACAACGAACTTCATCAAAGGCATGACACTCTTTACAACAAATCACCATTAGCCACAGGGAGAAATGGAGATCAAAATCCCTCATCTGGCCAGGAAGAAGGCTCAGTGGCTCAGGGTGCTTGCCATTGATCCTGATGACCTGATGTCACTCTCTTGAAGACACAGAAAACACGGATTCCCACAAGTTGTCCCCTAACCTCTACACATCTGTCTGCTACATCACATGCATGCCCTCCTCGGACACCTGAACAATAAATGCTGCTCAAGAACTTGAGTTGAAGGGAAACAGAAGCCTTTCACCTGCGGGCTGGTCCACTTCTGGTCTCCAGTGTGCTGCTTCTTATGCTAAACTGGGGAGACAGATGGTGTCTTTCACATAAGGGGAGCTCTGCATGAGCAAGAAATTTGGTTTTGTCTTGTTCCCAAGCGCATGCCCAATATCTCAACAATACCTACTCAGGTGAGCTCCTGGTGGGTGGGTGCTAAATGAATGGACACAGTAGCAGTTTAAGGAAAGTGAACAAACATTTCAGACAGAGGGGGCCAATGGAAGAAGCAAAAGAAGGCTCAGCTGTGACTTAAGTGTTTGGCAAACATCAGGCCTGCAGAGAAAACAAAAGGATTCTGGGTAAGATAATAATGAAGTGGAAGCAGAAGCCAGGTAAGGTGGTACTGGAAGGTTCAGCCATGGCTGGTGAGTGTGCTGGGTCCATTAAGAGCAAACTCTTGAGAGAATGTTCTAGAAGGCCTGAAGGGTCCCTTCAGCAAGCTCAGGGATAGCTGTAGCTATCTCCTTCAGGCTTACCTGTTATCTAGTTCATGGTTGCTCAGATCCTGTGCACATGTGATGTAACTAGAGATAGAGCAGAAAAGCATGAAGGAGATCTGGAGGTGAGAGCCCAGTTTAGTTTGCATTAGGCTCTGCAAGTGTTCAGCAAATACCACAGGGAAAGACTGAAGAAGCAAGATGCAGCAAACTTACAAGAAAAGCAAAACCAAAGGAAGAATAAGAAAGCATGGCCAGACAGACGCCATGAGAGGTGGTAGGTCAGAGGTGCTTGATGGTGGGGGCTGGAGAGATGGCTCAGACGTTAAGAGCACTGTCTGCCCTTCCAGAGGTCCTGAGTTCAATTCTCAGCAACCACATGGTGGCTCACAACCATCTACAATGAGATCTGGCGCCCTCTTCTGGCCTGAAGGCAGAACATTGTATGCATAATAAATACATTTTTTAAAAAAGGGGCCTGGTGGAAGACTGACAGGAGTCCCTGAGTGCTCAAAGCCCTGTGTAGTGCCAGAGACAAATGCTGCCACAGAACGTGGTGAGTGATTAAGCACATTTAATAAAAGAAGGAAATGACTCAAGTGACAAGACACCCCTGAAGCCAAGCTGGATGCCTTGGGGATTCAGGCCCACACAGACACCTCAATCTCTTTGTAAGCATTAGGGTTGAGCATAGAAGATATCCTGATTCCAGAATTTTTAAAGAAGCATTATAGCAATGAGTCTGAAGGGTCCTGGCAAGGTCTCCAAATGGAAGACGTGTTCTTCCTGCAGAGAACAAATACCCACAAATTCAAACTTACCATGAGATCAAAAAGCAAAAGCCAAGAAAACCAGAAAGAAGCCTACTTGGGGCAGCTAAAGCTAAGAACCTAGATTCCTGCTTAATAGTGCTTGGGATAATAAAGTATGTATGATAATAAAGCCAGTGTGCGCTAAGGTACCTTTTCTCAGCATCGGGAATCCCATCCTGATTCGGGGCTTACAGTCCTCTCCATATACCTGGCTCAGGCAAGGCCAGTGCTTAGAGCAAGGCTGCACTGAGGTCATGCAGAGCTGAGGAAAGCACAAACTAGGGGAGCAAAGTTCAAGGAAACAGCTGAAGATTCCTGTGTCTTAACAGGTGACACAGTGACCTGACAGGCACTGCTGATTGAATTTTTAAAAACAACAGTAGAAGTGATGGTGTAGCTCAGTAGGTAGAGAGACTGCCCAGCACGCAGAAAGCTTGGGTTTTGATTGTCAGCACCATATACAGCGGTATGGTTGTGCACTCAGGGGGTGGAGGCAGGAGGATCAGAAGGTCAGCATTATCCTTGCCAAGATTGATGACGATGAGACCCCGACCAAAAACAAACAAACAAAAGCCAAGAGAAACTACAAGAAAATTCTGTGATTAAAATAGATGAGGTTCCTTAAATCCAAGTTTTCATCCTCGTTCAGTGTGTGTGTGTGTGTGTGTGTGTGTGTGTGTGTGTGTGTGTATGGGGGGCAGGTGTCACAGGATTGAAGGGAGCATGCACAGGATCCCTAGCAGACCCAGCCTGGGCGTTCAATAAGTGTCAGAGCCTCAGGAATGATCTGGGTAAGTAGCCTTACACTAAGCACTGGGCTGTGATTTAAGGTAGAGTAAGATAGCTTGAGGAGCAACTGAGGAGATTCAATTAAGCCACAGAACCAAACGTGTACCCTCACCCCAACATGAAACACACTAGAGATTCTTGAGTGATCATGCCAAACTATCATAAAGGAGATGTCAAAGAACCAGGGGCAGTGAGGTTCAAAGATACACAGACTCTGCGGGCACAGGGATGCTGCTCTGTTAGCAGGCCACATTGGTGCCGGCAGTGTTCTGGAGCCACACATGTGTGGACAATCTCTGGTCCTTGCATCCTATCTCTCTGCCCTCTCATCTCTTTGCATACTGAGTTTTCTTTCACTGCAAGTACAGGGCAGGGCTGAGCCTCACAGGCGCTGGTGAGCTGATCACAGAATCTGAAAAGGAAGCTCTTTGGCTTCCTTTTATATCTGCTGACCCAGCATGCCCTTCCTATGACTCAAATACCAAAACCACACAATTTTCTCAAAATATAAATCAGATCAAATCTAATTTCTATCATTTCCTCATTGGTAGAGATCTAAAGAAGCGCCGCTAGTGTCTAAAGGATCAAGTTAAACAAATTACTCACATCATGACTGCAGCAGGAAGTATCAGACACTAAAGTTCAAATCCCTGTAGTCCTTAGCTCACCAAGTATGAGCCCCATTTTCTCCACAAGAAAGGTTCTCGGAGATTCTCTGGGACTTAAAAGGTAGGAACTTTACCCATTTGGTCCCTTTCTAACCCAACACTCAGCGGGACACATTTCATGAGATGGAGGTAAAATCAAAGCAGAGTTTGAGAGATTGAAGAGTCAACCCAGCAGTTAGTTAAGAGCACTTATTGTTCTTAGAGGAGCTTGGTTAGGTCCCTACACTCATATCTGACAGCTCATGCCAGCCTGTATCTCGGATACAGGGAAGCCAATATCTTCTGGCGTCCTTAGGCACCTGCATGTATGTGGTACACATTGACTTGTACAGGTACAACACACACATTTTTTAAAAATTAACTTTTCAAAAATGTGATTTAAGGGCAGAAGAACCTTGAAGAGGAGATCAAAGAGGAAGCCTAAAGGCCTAGAGCTGCACAGCCAGCTGAGGATCTCAGCAAAGGCTAAATCACAAGGCGCTGTCTAGTTCCAAACAGGCTCTTTTTCTGTTTACTTTACAATATAGAGAGCTGGGAATCTAATATACTCTGACTTTAAAGTCAACAGCATGAGAGAATGTTGTGAGACTAGAAAGATACATTACGTCCACCAGGGGGCAGAGCAGGCCCGAGGAAACCAAACAGACCCGTGTACAGCAGCAACTTAGCTTTAAACGTTCTCTTAATTCCCACACGTGGGAAGAGGGGGTGTGGAGGAACAAAACAACTCCCTGCCTCTGCCCCATGAGTGCTGGCACTAAAGGCATGCATAAGGGAGCTTTCTGTTCGGTGCTCACTCCTCAGCATGTGTATAGAAACACCACTGTCTTCTGCTTTATCTACCTGCACAATGACCTGGCACTGATTTTCACTTTTCCCCCAAACTTCTCAGGTCTAGCAAGTGTTATATCAGTCATGTTCTCATCCTCCACTCTCCCCGAAAGTAGCAAAACAATTTACTCATACCAAGAATCTCAGTCCTTAACTGTACTAATCTTGTAACAGTATTCTCATATGCTAAAATGACTTCAAATTCTAACTGTAAAATTTCTTGAGTGGGATATGGTGGTGGACACCTTTAATCTTAGCACTTGGGAGGCAGAGGCAGATGGATCTGTGAGTTTGAGGCCAGTCTGGTCTACAAGGCTAGTTTTAGGTCAGCCAGGGCTACACAGAGAAACCCTGCCTTGAAAAAAAAAATCTAGAAAGTTACTTTAAAAAAAAAAATCAAGTTGTCTTTCTTTCTTTCCGTCCTTTCTTCTTCTTCTTCTTTTTTTTTTTTAGATTTTTTTGAGGCAGAGTTTCTCTGGGTAGCTCTGTCTGTCCTAGAACTCACTCTGAGGACCAGGCTGGCCTTGTACTCAGAGAGATTTGCCAGCTTCTGCCACCCAAGTGCTAGGATTGAAGGCATGGGCCACCATCCTGGAACACATTTCTAATCCAGCACTCAATAGACTCAGGTTCCTGCATCCTGAGTTCAAAGCCAACCTGCACTCAATAGACTCAGGTTCCTGCATCCTGAGTTCAAAGCCAACCTGGGCGACATACATAGATACTGACTTACAAAGGCAAAACAAAAATGACAATCTTACATGGTGCTTGACTTATAAGTCATGTTATTTCACTAGGCATCTATTTTTTAAAGCTATTTATGTACAAAGTGGGTAGTTTCACTTTCCTTAACTTTGAATTAGCACAATCCCTGTTTGCATTCCTGAATATCCTGACAGTTTTGTCCACTTACTTCTGCAGCCTTGCGTGGTAGCAGTGCTACAGCAACAAGAGAACAGAGTCCATCTCTCTACATGCTTTGGAGGAGGGGAAATCACCCAGTCATTCATGTACGTGAAATTTCCATTTGTTCAAAAAAGCAAGAAACCTTTCAACAAATACCTTGGGCAGCTCCTACAGGATGATAACTATGTGGCAAAGAAAACAATGACCTGCAATGGTCATTATAGAGTACCCACATCAAAGCCTGCAAAGGGGTTCCATGCCTTCAAGACTGGCACAGTGAACAATACACCACAATCCTGTAAAAACACGTTAGCCATTATTTGACAGTATAAACACATCTCAAATGTCTTCAGGCACACATCCCCTTGCCTGAGGTCTGTGGGGGAGCCTCAGCTGGTACCCTCCCCCCAATAGTTTCTCTGATCTGGAGGGGCTAGGGATGCTCTGCTCAGCCTCTGATCTAATCTTCACCATCTGGGAATTGGTCTCCTATGATGATGAAGTCCACCCATTACCTGGCTGTGGCTTTGACAAGGTGGTCTGTCTGTTTAACATGGGGCTACAGTTTTGGCAAGCTTGATTGGCTTGAAGTCTAAAAATGACATACGGCTCTCCATCTGTCTCCTGTGTCTTACTTTCATGGAACTGGAAATCCCCAGAGGTGTCTATATTATCTACTACCCTCCCCCAAACCCAAACTGTCCTTTCCACTTCCTTTCCTCTTGAAATAATATAATGGTTTTGTCACAAGTTGGGGCTAGAAAGCCATGTAAAACAGCTGCCAAAATCATTCACAACAGCAGTTCTGTGGACTGCCACTTTGCAGTGACAGTCATGTCCCGTGAATGGATGCCTGGAGGGATACATGAATGAAGTTCTTTGATACTCCATGGAAACCCCAGCACAGTCTTCACATCTGTGTTGGACATCATCCAGGTCATGCTTATCACCCCTGGAACAGGCTCCCAGTACAAACAGTAAGTTCCAATAGGATGCCACTAGGATGTATGCAGTGAGCCAATTTATATTCATTAACAATGGTTTTCATGGTGGGGGACTTAGTACTTATCTTCCCAATAAGAGCTGGGTATGTTGACTGACACACATACGGAATCCAAGCATATCGGAGGGGGAGACGAAAGAATGCTATCAGTTTGAGATCACCGTGAGTTACACAGTAAAATCCTGTCTCAAAGATAACCAGACATAAAATTATACAAGCATAGAAATAAGTTAGACTTGGCTGAAATAGGCATGTCATATCTAACAAAATTATTTTAAATAATTTTCTTAACATATGCATAGCAAGCTCTCTTTCTCCATCTAATTCAGAAGTCAACTTCAGGGCAGTGGTTCTCAGTCTTCCTAATTCTGCGACCCTTTAATACAGTTCCTCATGTTGTGGTAGCCCTCAACCATAAAATTATTTTTATTGCTATTTCCTAACTGTAATTGTATTACTGCTATGAATCATCACGTGAATATCTGTTTTCTGATGGTCTTAGGTCACCCCTGGGAAGGTGAAAGGGCCAGTCACTGCCTACAAGTTGAGAACCATTGGTTTGGGGGTCATCCCATTATTAAAAAAAAAAAAAAAAAAAAAATCTTAAAATCAGAACATTGTGATAGGGTGATTTCTATCATAGTAGAGAAAAAAAGAAAAAGTCTTGTTAAAACATTTGAGCGTTGTGACTAGCATTCTAAAATACGTAAAATATTTCAAATATGAAAGAGTCTTCTATCTTTAAATAAACAGACTGACCCTACCTACTTCATTCGCAAAATAGCCTAAAGAATAATTCAAGAAAATTGGGAGGAAGAAAAAGAAAATGGGAAGGAACAAATGAATGAATGGAGGGCCTATGTGGGGCAAAATGCCAACCCATAGTCCATCTGTGAGCTCCATGTGTTTTCTGAGTGCCCCCAGAAGGAGCCAGGTGGCTGGAGGAGAGCTTTTATCCCACCAGCGGCTCTTGCAGGTTTGTGCTGGGCTGGAGACAATCCGCCTGCCCACCCCTGGCACCTGCCTGTCTGCTCCTGGCTCACCTGATGAGGACGCACTGGTTGTCATGGCGCTTCCACAGGCAGCGATAGCATTCATTGGCGATGGCGAAGATGTGCGGTGGGAGCTCGCCGAGGTGGCACCTGCTATACTGCTCCATGGTGGCGCGCTCGTACAGGCCGGCGATGGGCTGATAGGGGTTCACTGAGGCGATGATGGAGCCGATGTAGGTCTGCAAGCAGAGGGGAAGGGTCGAGCAGCGTTACCGGGGCAGTGAGCTAGGCTCGGACTCTGCACCTCACCTGCTCTGCACTCTGCACAGGGACCTGGGACTGATCCAGAAAAATGATCGTCTCACAGGGCACCGACTGTTCACGCTGCCCCTACAACCTCACGCGCAGATGCACCAAGCCGGTTCAGAGCGGGCTTTTCAGAAAGGTTAACAGCGAATGAGGATGGCGACAAGCCCAGACCAAATCCCTGTTCCCAGGTGACCTCTCCAATCCCAATCCTTTCCTGGCACAAAGCCCAGTCAGTTCCGGTTCCCTTCCTCCACCAGTGGCAGTTATGAAAACTGCAGGTGATAAAAAGCAAAAAATAGAAAAAAGGGCAGGGGGTGAGATGGGGAGAG